>JANHFL010002990.1:513202-526036 GCA_032468155.1 Oxyrhabdium leporinum | reverse complement strand
CACTATAGATATAATTCATTCCTTTTCATTTCAGTGGCCCAGGCATTCCAGAGTTATGCTGGAACACACACACACACCAGAGTTATGCTGGAACACACACACACACACACACACAGCCCTCAAGGGGTGTTAGGGTTGTCTTACCCCACAGTGTTTTTTTCCAGAGAGTAAGTCATCTGTGTACCAAGTTTGGTTGAAATTGCTCCAGGTGTTCCAGAGTTATGCTGGAACATACATACATATATACACACAGAGCCATGTTTTAAATATAGATAGATTAAACATAAAATACAGCATCTGGACCCCAACCAATGCTAAGCATAGTTATTTTAGCCATGATTTATTGAGTAAGCCACAAAATCATGGTTTGAACGATTCGAAATTTTGTTTGCATATCATGCTAAGACAAAAACAAACTTGATTAAGGTTAAAAGTAACATAAATTGTTTCATTCTGTGCTGATAAAAAATTAACTGTGATGGCTTATACTTCTGTCTTGTTAGGTTCTTAATGTTTGTCCTCTTTTTAAAGCCATAATATATTTATAACAATTCTGTCCCAAGAAAACTTCAGTATGAGATGCTTGGAATGGTCAGTTTCCTCCTAAATACCAGTTTTAAAGAAAAATATTTCATTTTTAGTAACAACAATCTACTTGTGGTTTGTTCTGAGTTCATATCTTGAAATTTTTGTCCCTAAGTATTATGCTATATATTAAAGATCTAGAAGCTTCTCAATGAGCCATTAGCTCAATTCACAATAACTGAACCCTCATGAAACAAAATACACTTATACAATTCTACCAGAGAATTTTTGTTACTGAGCCTCTTGTGTAATAATGGTCTCCCAGACTACATTTTCCATTATCTTCCAAGACATCTGCACAGCATCGGAATGCAAACTCGATGACAGAAAACAATCTCACCTACTGATTTCTTGTTATTTCTTGCTTAGTCATCATGGTATATGAAGATAAAGCTTTTTCTTGGAGAGTCCATGTGTATGTTACCAAATGTTCAGTCTTTTCTAAGACTATTTCTCTTCCTTTTGAAATCTCAGAACTTATGAATTTATGAGTGTTATTCTCTTCTCCTTAGATAATTTCAGACTTAGAATCTTGGAATGATGAACTATCTCAACAAATGAATGATTTTGACACTGAGGATCTTACAATAGCTGAACAAAGACTTCAGCACCATGCAGACAAAGCACTAACCATGAATAATCTGACTTTCGATGTCATCCACCAAGGACAAGATCTTCTACAGTATGTCAATGAAGTTCAGGCTTCTGGTAAGATGGGTTTGCCCCACTTCAACCAGGTTAATGGATTTATTGAGATTACCTAGGCTGACCTCATGAGAATCATTGATTTTTAATCTTATTGTACTCCTGAAAGAAATAGAATGTGTCAGGTATTTTGCTTTTGGAAGGGAAAAGCTATTTTATTAAGGTTGATATAAAATATATTTTACTGAAAATTAATAAATATTCCAGTTTTTAAAACAAGCAGCTATATAATCATTTTTTGGTTTCAGTTTCATCCATGTTATCTTACATAAATAACAAAAAAGTTATCTCTGCATTGCCAAATCTGGTTGAGATTCTGCAAACTGCAATGAATAGTACCATGTTGGGAAGATGTGATAGATAATTCTGAGGCTGAGGATTACAGAAGAGCATCCAGTGCTCATACTCATATCACTGTATATTACATTGGGTTTGTGTTGACATATACAATGCAAAGTAGCAACTCCTTAGGCTGTTTCTATATGTTTCATGTTATGGAAAGATAAGTAGGAATAGCAAGGTAGTCGGTTTTGCTGTGTAGTTGATGAACTATTTTAATTTGGAATAGAAACAGAACAGAATAGAATATTGGCCAAGTTTGACTGGACACACAAGG
Organism: Oxyrhabdium leporinum; assembly: GCA_032468155.1. Classification (NCBI taxonomy): domain Eukaryota; kingdom Metazoa; phylum Chordata; class Lepidosauria; order Squamata; family Cyclocoridae; genus Oxyrhabdium; species Oxyrhabdium leporinum. The sequence goes on along the minus strand of JANHFL010002990.1, from coordinate 524,130 downwards.
AATTTGTCTCTGGTGCATAAGCTTTCAGTGTACATACAAACAACAAAGTAATATAATCATAAGATACCAATAGAAGAAGGTAGTAGAAAAAATGAGAAGGATAATAGTAATACAGCCCTTGTACATAGGTAAAAATATCCTTAGACTTAAGACAATACAGTGGTACATGGGAATTTGCCATGTTAAAAGAGTATGACACCTTAAAGATAAACTTAGATTCAGCTTCCTATCTTAACCCTTTCTAGTTTTTACAGCAACAAGCACAATATGATTTTGCTGCTATTAAAAGGAACAGAATTGTTTTGGGAGCTCTGATGAATCTATTTTTTTGTTTAAAAAAATCCTTCTTTTTACCACCTCATCCCAAAGGGATATACAGACTTCTTATAGCATATGGGCTAATACCTGCCCTTATCAAACTCACCTAATCCAGTGCTCTCTAAATGAAATGGAATGTAATTTACCCATAATTTCCATCCACCATGACAAAGGCTGTGAATTACTGGAGTAATAAATTAGCAATACTTGGTTGAGGATGACTGCTTTGACACTCACTCATTGGTAGGCCCATCTACACATAGATAATGGGTGGACTGGTTGCAAAGTTTATATGCATGCAGTTAAAAAGCTTTTACAATTGCAAAATTAAAATCAGCTGTGTATCCTTTAATAGGTGATGTATGTGAGTTTTAGTAAGGTATACCACATGGGAAGGTATAACTTATGGGTGTGGTTATAGGTGTTGAACTGCTCTGTGACAGAGATGTGGACATGGCAACTCGGGTGCAAGACTTGTTGGAATTCCTCCATGAGAAACAGCAGGAGCTGGACCTGGCAGCAGAACAACATCGGAAACATTTGGAACAATGTGTGCAGCTACGCCATCTGCAGGCTGAAGTCAAGCAGGTATAAAACAACTCTAGTTCTTAATCTCTCTAGTCCATGCCCATCGTTGGCATAAAACGAACTTGCAGTCAACCCAATTCATTTTTTATGCAATCATATTAATCTGTTAGCAGAATTGACAGGCATGTCTAGCAGTTCATTTGAATTCCCACCAAAATTACCTAGAACGGTCAGCCAATTTCTCTTTGTTCCCATTTCCCAAATCCCAGTTTTTTGAAGAAACAAACTGCATATATCTGTAAAGGATAAATGGTACAATCCAAAAGGAGAAATGTAGCGAGGCTCCATTCTTATATCTATTCAGTGATATGAATCTGCCATGGTTCAACATCTGTTTTTAACATAAAGCCATATTGTTAATTGAGTAGGTTGGCACATAACATTAACACAACTGAACATTACCTATGGAAAAGTGAAATGCTCCAAAGAAGACAAAAGAGAAAAAAAAGATATCCATAAGATGTTTCAAGTAGAGTTGCAGTCACCAGGAAAAGGGTAGAAGCAAGCCAAATCTCCCTCCATTTCTGTTTCTACAAAGAAGTCCTTGCAGAGAGATGGAAAGGCAGAGGAGATATGGAGTTCCACTTTTTGCTTGGTTTAAAACCTGAATCTGTGGGGTAGCTAATCATTTATTAGTCTTAATGTCTATGGAGATTCTCAGTCATCCAAGTCATTGTTGTCCCAAAGGTGCTTTTTCAGGAGGCAATTGGATTTTCTTGTTTTTCTTTGAAGACATTTCACTTCTCATCCAACAAGCTTCTTCAGCTCTGACTGGATGGTGGGGAATGGAAGGATTTATATTCCTTGCAGACAGCTGATCATTTGCATTCTTTTTACAGAGCCATTGAGGTCACTAGGAGGTTTATCTGTGTTCTCAGGATCATCTGAGTAGTACAAATGTGTGTGGAGCTTTCTTGGCTGCAGAGTGTTTTCTGCCCTGTGTCCCTTCACTGTTGAAGACAGGTGTAGGCTGTTGGGGATGAGGTCTGTGTTGTCTGCATCTCAGACTGAAGCACAGATGGTTGCTGTAGTCTGCAATTTTTCTTGGAAATCAGTTCATACTCCCGCACTATTCGAAGGGTGTTCATCCCAATGTGCATAGCTAAATGTCTATGGAGATTCTCAGTCATCCAGGTCATGGTTGTCCTAAAGGTGCTTTTTCAGGAGGCAACTGGACTTTCTTGTTTTTCTTTGAAGACATTTCAGTTCTCATCCGAGAAGCTTCTTGTAAGTCTTGTTCCAGGATTCTGACATGTGGTGGCATGACTTTAGGTACTTAAACTAAAGCAAATCCTTAGCTACAGATTGTGGTTAAACTAATGAACCATCAATAATTTATAATTATGGGAATCAAGTTTATATCTTGCTAGAAATGTTAAGGATTATCATATTGTTAAATTACAAAGAAAGGAAAGCATAATAATAACCATCTGGAATGAAAGTTTTTTCCCCCCTTTCAATAAAATATATATATATAAATGGATTAGTAAGTAAAGATTTATAATCTTTGGTTTAAGAATAAGACTGTTGATGTCAGTCTTACATTCTCAGTGATCAGAATTCTAGAATTTCATTTCTCATTATTTCATATTTGTAATAATTTCAGAAAGTAGAAATTCATTCTGCCGCAAGTACGCTTACTCCAAAAATATGTCTTTTTATTTTTAACCAAAGAAGGAAGACACGTTAGTATTTTCATTCTAAGGTAGAAAAGTCTTCATAGTTCAGCAGGTGTTTGATGAGATACAGTAGAATAAATTGTGTTTTTTTGCTGTGTTGCTTTTCTGTGCCATTCAGTGCACGGTTTATTCAGTTTCTCTGCCAGATAGGCTGCCCTTGAACTCTGACACGTAAAAAATACTTAGAACTAAAATAGGAATGATAAGAATGTGTTGAGACTGCTATTGCTATTTTAGTAAGTGTACAGCACAGAAATGCAAATGTTTGAACATTTATATTCTAATGCTTTTCTCTGAGCTCAATATCTGATAAACAGGGTGAATTTGTTTAACCCTGTTGGCAGTTACATCTTCTTTTGAATTATGAGTATCTTCAGTATAGTCAACAGAAAAGACATTTTAGGGCATGAAGATAGACAAATATCTTCACCACAGGGTCTGCCAACTTACTTGTTTTTAATGAATCTCTTCTAAACACATATCTAGAATTGGTATTTTGTTCTGATAAAAATTATGCAATACCATTTTGATCTAATAATATAGAAAATAAATTATAAGATGATGGTTTATTTTCTAATCCTGGGTTTATTTGGTGAAAATGAAAAGACTTAGTTATGATGGTTATTACAAAATGATAATTTCTATAGCATTTGCACATAATTCCAGGTGTTCTCTTTTGTCAGGTGAAAACTTGGCTAACCTAGCCAAGTCTTTTCATTCCCTTGCTTGAATTTGTTTTACCCTTCCTGATACTCAGAACATTTAATCATGTCATAACATCTAATCATTGTTACTTCTCCACAAAGAATGCTTCAGAATCCTGATTAACAAACATCAAACATAATGGTAGGACAGGTTTCACGAGATAGGTTGGAAGGGGCAATAGTACCATCTAGTCAGCCCAGTGTCCCGAAATTAAAATAATTCCTCACCAGTCCCCATCCAATATGAAACATATCTGCCATCTTTAGAGCTTCTTAAAAAAAATACAGTACATTTTTATTTGTTGATTGTTTCAAATAGTATCCCCTTGCCTCTGGGACTGTTTACCGATAGAAAATGGATAATATTAATTGTAAGATTGTTTGTGCTGCTCAAATGTAGAAGAGAAGCTTCTATATTGTTGCTGTCTTGCATTTTGTTTTAGGTATTGGGCTGGATCCGAAATGGAGAGTCCATGTTAAATGCTGGCCTAATTACAGCTAGTTCACTACAGGAAGCTGAGCAGCTGCAACGTGAACATGAGCAGTTCCAGCATGCAATAGAGGTAAAAGTAGTTTTTTTTCTTATTAAATTTCATTTTGTAGTCTAGGAGACTGTGTAAAGCAACTTTTGAAATATGGAGTTAAAAGTATATATTTATTCATATTTAATATATTGCTAGGTGCACCACTTTAATGTGCCAGATTCAGTCTAAACAGACTCTTGCCTCCCACATGAGCAGCTGGTCCAGAGGCAAAATTATCCCTTGTGATTGATTTTTCATAAGTCTGCCACGGCCTGCATTTTCTGCATAAGGAGCAATAGCCATCAATCATTTATACAGCTGCTAGGGCATATTCATATGTAAAGAAATTGTTTCGTTGCATTTGCTCATACTTGCTACAAACGGTACATTATCTTTTCTCACCAAATATAAGAAATAGGTTTTGAAATCATTAGATAGAGGGGCCTCTGCTTTGCGTCTCCAGCTGTGGATGCTTTAAATGCAAAAGAGTTAGTTACTGTCAGTGAGTGCAGAAAAATATCAAGCTGGATGGCACAACTATGGAGCAACGTCTTCAAATTAGGTAGTTGACAAGGTCACTAATAATCAACTGTGCTAGGCTAATACTGACGTTAAAATTATCTTCACTTCTGTAGTATTGGATATTTCTAAGTTATAATTTCATTGATGATATATTGCCCAAGTTTATGTTGCCGTGGTAACATATAGTATGCATGGCTGAATCCCATTCCATGGAAATAGGACTAGTATGGAAGCAAAGCACCAGTGCCTCTTCAGCAAGAAGCTGATAGTGCTGCTATGCTTGCAAATTTACATGAGTTGGACCATCCCATAAAACAAAAACAGTGACCAAGCAATTCAACCATGTTTTTGAATCAGGGTTGGGTGTTCATGCTCCTTGATACAAGTAACAGGAATTCTAATCTCACCGGGAATAAGATCTGCTTCGTTCTGTCTCTACAAGCTCCATAACCTCTTCATCCCTGTCTTGGGTTGAGGGATTTATAGGAATGAAGAGCAGGAAAGCATATTTATGCTGTAAAACTTCCTCTCCATTTGATTCTCTATATGTGGGCAATGTATGTGACAAAGACCTTGAGAGATGGGAAGAAATGCTGCCAGTCAGATAAAAGGTGGCATAGACTGCAACTTCTTAATGGGAAGAAAAAGAGGCACAGAAGGGACTTTTCCCTGGCTTCTCTGGCTGTAGACAGCCAGAAATTTGTATTTTTAAACTTGCAAGATTAATTTAACCTTGTAATAAAGTACAATTAGCTCATCTGATCTTGCGCGCGCATGCACGCACGCACACACACACACACACCACCTTATAATCTAAATAAAGACAAGGGAGCATACATTGGTCATCCCATGTGATTGGGGAATGTGTTGAAATGTACCCATCCAGTCAATCTGTGAGTAGAGAATGCTATATCTCTGATTTTCTATCTCAGTTTTTTTAACCTTTGCCCATGATAAGGAGGATACAGCAAAAGAAAGGCAGAATTTTATTAAAATAGGTTTATAGTTTTAAATAGGTTTATGCTGATAATATTATATGTTCATGAACTTAATGGTGTATTTTGTTTACATTTCATCAGAAAACTCACCAGAGTGCCCTCCAAGTACAGCAGAAAGCTGAGGCAATGTTGCAGGCTAATCATTATGACATGGACATGATCAGGGATTGTGCTGAGAAGGTGGCCTCCCATTGGCAGCAGCTAATGCTCAAGATGGAAGATCGGCTCAAGCTTGTGAATGCCTCCGTGGCTTTTTACAAAACATCAGAGCAGGTAGGTTTGTGTAGATAGTTTAGTCCAGTAATGTAACAGTTTAAACAACCAAGCAGTGCTGGCTCGACATGTGAGAAACACCAGCCAGCCCAAGGTCACTCATCGGAATGCAGAGCTGGAAAGGTACTGAGGGTCCGTTAGCCAAACAATATACAAGTGGGACATTAATTGATAACGGGGATGGCCAGGGAAAAGGGAAAGCTAATTGTATTGCTTTGCATGCCAAAATACCAGATCCAGCTTCACTATTTCTGTAACCAGTTAAGCCTTAAGTATACTCCTGGTAAAACAATGGGCCAGCAGTTTTTCTTTGCTAGATGACTGAGTGGGTTAGTTGACAAATAGATTCCCAACTGAAATGAATTCCACTGATAGAATTAGTCCATTTGCTTTACTTCCATACTTTGGCAACCAGAGGTACCATGGTCTCAGCAAGTAGCAGATCCTAACTGATCTTAGCCAAGCCCAACAATGTCATGTCATGTAATAATATGTATTAATCAGGGTTAATTATTTTTTTAAAATATAATATTATTGAAGATGTTGGTATGAATAAAAGATAAACATGAAAATACATATAAAGAAAAGTTATGAAAAAGATAAAAGAAAAACTGTAAGAGACAATACAAGTAAAGAAAGAAAGAAAAATTAAAGAAGTGACTTCCAATCTTTATAACAGTTAAAAACAAACTAATTATCCCTCTTTCCCTCTGAAATTATATTACTTCTATAGGCTTATTTATGCATGCCATGAATTGGATAAGTTAAACATATCAAATATGTAGGACTGATCAAATGCTTGTGATTTTTAAAGAAGCTGGCAAACCAAGTTGTGATCGTTGGTTGTCTAGAAATGATCACTTATCCCTCATCATTTCTGAACCTGTTGGCTGATAGGTATGCAGTGTGCTGGAAAGTTTGGAGCAAGAATACAAGCGAGAAGAAGACTGGTGTGGAGGTGCTGATAAACTGGGCCCCAACTCTGAAACAGACCATGTGACTCCAATGATTAGCAAACACCTTGAACAAAAGGAGGCCTTCTTGAAGGTAATGGTGACAGTTCCAATGTACACTTCTCCCAAATTTTATTAGGCATAATTCTTGGCTTTGTGTGCTCAGTATCAAGTACTCTTCTGAAAAACAGCTTTTGGTCAAAGCGATAGGCGTAGTAGTGTACAACTGCAGCTGTTCTTCTAAGCAGTTTTCCAGTAGAGTTTTATAAACATTACTTAGAATTACTTAGACTAGGAACAACTACTTGCTTTTAATTGAGGAAAGAGCAATGAAAATGAGGAATGAAAATTGGAAAGATTACAGAATAAGAAAGGAAGAGAGAGTCTTGTTTGGAAGTAGAAAAATAATTTTCAATTGTCTTAGCCCTTCATGACAAGAATACACCTATTACTTGGCAGCTTAGAAAGAACAGACATACAAACAAAGCATTGATGTTAGGCCTGACAAGGTTAAAGTAGCTTCATGTAATCCAATGTATCTTTTCTTTCCTGCCTTTCTGTGATAAATATTAATACTTAAGGCATAAATATGAAAACAGCATTGTTTGAGAAATACTACAGGAAAAGAGGATGTAGGAAGGTAACTGAAGAAAATGAATAGGAAGCTGTGGTTTCTCAGAACACCATGTCAAAACTGTTAATTAATTGGAGTAGAAAACTGAAGAAATTAGGAAAGCCCAAGGATATTATGTTGCCTGGCTATCCATTTAATACAAAATCTTATTTATTTTAATGTTATTAAAATGACCAGATAAGACAATGTTTGAAATGCTTGTCAAAATAAACTATATACGTAAAACATTTTTGGAAATAAGATGGCTTCTTTCAGGTTCAAAGCAGATTTCCTGTTTCATGCATATCCTCATGCTCTATACACTAATTAATGCAATAATATATAGCTGATATGTTGTAAAACTGTATTATTTATTGTGATAATAGGCTCACTTTATTAAATACTAATTTTTATTAGAAATATTTATATTGGACAGGGCCTCAATATCTCATATGATACTGTAAATCCATGTTTCTTAAACTTTGTTCTATGGCAAATGGTGTCTCACAAACAATTTATAGCTTGTACAGTGGGAGTGCAGCTTATCCCAAGCACACAACCTGAAGTGATGCCTACGTCCCTGGCATGACATGGTAGTGTCCATATTTCCCTGTCAAGTCATACCTGTCTGGGGTTTTATCCTTCCTATCTACCCGTGCTGTAGTTTTACAGATAATTGCCACAAGTCTGCATCTGTTAGCACAGCTACATTTTGCAGCCCAGTTTAATCTACACAGCTAGCTTGCTATGGATGGTCCTTATAAGCATTAGGACCGTTATGCAAGACTGAGGAGCTGTTACAAGTGAACATTCTTTTTCACCTGTCAATCCACCTAACTGTCAGAGAACTCAGTCACCTTCTCACTGCTGCTATGGCTTCTGGCACGAGCAGACATTCTGAAGCAGCACCCTCCAGATACAACATCTGGTATCCTTTTCGGCGATTCAGCCAGGTAAGTACCTGTGATGAGATGGCTCCCTCTAGTGTGATTTAGCCAGGAAAGTATCTACTATGAGAAGAAGTGATTTGGGCAGCTGAAAATAACAGCAGAAGGACTGCATCTCAGTTGTGCCTCAAAGCTGCAGAAAGTAGGCAAAAAAAAAAGACTTAGCAGCTACTGTCACATTGGTTTGGCTAATCTTCCACAAAAACCTTTATTTTAACTAGCTACAGTCCTTTAGTTATTAAAAAAGTATTTTGAATGATGTTTACGAGAGGTGATAGCATCTCACCAAACTTGACTGATGTAAAAAAAAAAAGATAAACAGACCCAAACTGGTTAGTTAATGGATAAGAAACCACTAGGGAATCTCTCAATTTTCATTTGTACTGGAGAATTTAAAAAAAAAATCCATAAGAAGGCAGAGACAAATCTTGTTAATATTTTGTCAAGAAAATGTTGTGGATATGTCATCCATGAAGTCAATAGGAATTGAGTTCAGTTCAGAGGAGCCTACTTTTAAATAGAGGTTTCTTATTAAAAAGGTTAGTTTTGTAGTGTATCATTTGTGCCATAGTTTTGAGTGGCTAAGGAAACACTGCACAAAATAATAGCTGGCTCTATGTAAAAGTTTTCAAAAAGGAATAACAAAAGAATATTTTATTCCGACAAGAGTATGAATTAGAAGCCAGTTAAATCAGAAATACTGTTCGTTGTAAGGTACCCAGAGTTGTTGAGAGTTGCGTGACATACACATTTAATATAGCTATTTTTATTCCTTAGTAGAATGTAGGATAAGAACCTTCAGGCCTGACAGTTGAGCAGAGCCGTTAAATTCAAATGTCACCATCATTCTCTCCTTTTAAAAATAAACTTTCTGCTAGAATTAGGTATTTAGATCCACACAGTCTATGTACCAATTCTGAGTATAGATCTAACATTAGATTTGAGTAAGAAGAATCTCTGCACATCTTTGTTAGTATAATGGAGGTGAATTAGCACATTCAAGATGCCTATAAAGAATCTCTGAGAAGAAACAAAATGTACTAAAATTATTAAGAAAGCAGTAACTATGAAGTTGGTCACGATTTCAGCAGCTGCTCTTTTGTGTATAAAAGAGACACAGTAAAGGACATGAAATATTTGAAGTTGTTTTTCAGAAGAGTATTAAAATGATTACTCAAAAATGACTCATATCAAACTCTTATCCTGGATGATTACAACTTGCTTACTTCGGTGTGTTCCATAGATGTCAGTCAATTCTTAATGGTGATTTTGGTTTGAAAAGATCAATTTTGATGCTGTTTTCACTGGATATGCTGTATATGTCATGTTGGCACTTAAATTATTTAGTTTGACTATGTTAAAATACCCGTATGATTGAATGTTTTTATGGTTTTGTTCCTCTATGCTGATGTTGCCTAACCTTTAGAAATGTCAATCTCTGTTCCCAAAATTTCTTAGCCAGGCTGGCCATTACAGAGAATTCAGGGATGTAAAATCTACCCATCTGGAAGTTGCCATGATTGGGAAACACTGTTCTGTGCAATGAACTGAATCTCCTGTATTAGTATTCTTGCTGTTTAGAAACTGATCCAGTTGGAAAAAATAAGCCTCTCCCTCTCCCTTTCACCCTCTCTTTCTGTCTCCTCTGTCTGTGTCTTGTATGCTGGAGTCAATGCATTCATGCTCTCTTGCTACCTAATTTGCAAATTGTGGATCTTAGCAAAAATATATGTAATAAGAAAACCAGTATGGTCTAGTGATTAAGGCATCAGGCTATAAAGAGAAAGATTGTGAGTTCGTGTCCTGCCTTAACCGTGAAACCAGTCACTTGCTCTCAGGCCAACCTACCTCATGTTGTTGTTGTTGTGGAGAAAATAGGACAAGGAAAGTGTGCTGGATATGTTTGCGCCTTGAGTTATTTGTAAAACTAATAAGGCAGGATGCAAACAAAGACATAAGCATGCAGTGCTGTTACAAAGTTGTTTTGCTTCAACAATCCATTGATTGCTTAAATAAATATTTTCTCAGTGATTCAGAATAATGATGTCTGCATTATTTTGATGCTTTTTGGTTGATGTGTCTGTCTTGCCCTTTCTAGGCTTGCACATTGGCTCGGAGAAATGCAGATGTATTCCTGAAATACCTGCACAGAAATAGTGTCAATATGCCAGGAATGGTGACTCACATCAAGGCTCCTGAACAGCAGGTCAAAAGTGAGTTTGAGTGTTTTATTAATATTAGCAAATATTTTGTATGTTTATTGTTATTTGGGCTTAAATTATATATTTGCTCATGATTTGTCCTTTAATAATTTTTCACCTGGCAGATATCCTGAATGAACTTTTCCAGAGAGAAAATCGTGTCCTACACTACTGGACAATGAGAAAACGACGGCTTGACCAGTGTCAGCAATATGTAGTCTTTGAAAGAAGTGCTAAACAGGTCAGGGTCTGTCTTTATTGATATAGTTGAGTTGGGATGTTCATATCTTCTTATAACTCTTCCTCCAGCTGTCATTCAAAAATAACTAACAAAACATTATGTCACTACGGTTTTTTCAAGTATACCCCCCTCCCCCACCTTCAAACATCTTCCTCCCAGATTCCTTGTCAAGCAAAACTAAAGTTTAGGGAATATCTTTTAGCATTCTATGCAACACAAAAGAAAAAAACAGAAAATCCTTCCATTTTATATATTTATAGCAATATTAGAGATGCAATCAAAGATTACACACGCAGTGGTTAGAGTGTTGAACTGCAGGCCACTTCTGCTGATTCAATCTAGCGGTTCAAATCCCACTAGGCTCAAG
>JANHFL010002990.1:481311-505017 GCA_032468155.1 Oxyrhabdium leporinum | reverse complement strand
CTGTGAACCGCCCCGAGTCTTCGGAATGGGGCGGTATATAAATATAAATTATAAATAAATAAATAAATAAATAAATAGCATATCTGTTCATTTTCAGGCACAATGAACTGGTTGCTGCTTTTGTTAAGGTTTTACTGTTTTGTTGAAGGGATAATGTTCTATTATTGCTTCCACTGTGACATTGCACATTCGAGAACTGGCTTATTCTCTCTGAACAGAAACTCCTCTCATCTGTATTTTAGGGTCTGGTTTTAAACTTGTTATTTTTTCATTGACATGTTGCACTTGTTAGGATCTCATGATTATAAAAACAAAAAGTGGTATTATACAATCTAAAATAGAGATTTTATAAAGTCCAGTATGATTTTGCATATTTTAGTTTGGGGATGGTTGGTTATACCTAGATAATTGTTAAACCAACTTCGCTTCCCCTCTTTTTTTCTTTTTTTTTAATCAGACATATCTCTGGGAAATAACAAGTGGTGTTGAAGAGATCCCACCGGGTATTGTCAACAAAGAGCACATCATTTTTGGAAACATGCAGGAGATCTATGAATTCCATAACAAGTGAGTGAAGAGAGTCACCCATGACTCTGCTTTTAGAAAAAAAGAATGATTTAATGTCTTCTGATATATTAAATGAATATATTGGGGTTTGTTGTTGTTGTTTGCTACTGCAGATTGTAGGTTCAATGAATGGAGCTTGACAATTTTCAGATTAGCATTGTTTTATTCTGATTTTCTATTTAAGTAGATCTTAAAATAGACTTGCTTTATTCTGGTCTGGAAATTTCATGTAAATAGGTTGATCTAGGTTGTTCAGCAGCCCAGACAATGAGTTGTTTTGGTTTTGTTGTATAATACATAAAACTGATAAATAGAGCACATCAGCTTTTATCTGTGAGATGACTGATAATGCTAAATAGGATCTGAGAATAGCATTAAAGCCTTAATTTAGGCTTCCTGGATCACATGGCCTGAATTCAGGATTTATTTGAAGTGCCAGACTCACTAGATGCACATGAAAATTATTCTGTGGTGTCTCCCGTGCTAAATCTCCTCCCCTTAGTAAGGATCCCTAATTTGATATATCCTTTTTCTTGGCTAATATTTGTGGAGTCTAACATTTTCTGTGAATAAGTAACAGATGAAAAATCTATTACAACCAGCCTGCAAGCATACCAGGTACACAATGCTTTGTTTGCAAGAGCCTTTTTTTAATACATAATTGTGTCTGCATAGAGTGAAAGATGGGAAAAAGCTATTGCCTTGCCCTCTGAAGCCCCCAACTGTTGTAATTCTGAGTTCCACGCACAGTCATCTTCTTTGAATTTGTCTCACTAGTCCATGTGAACATTAGATAGTTCAAAAATTTCCTTATGTAAAAAAAATGTCTACAGTACATACTGTATATTTCCAATGGCTATGGTTAGAATTCTAGCTAATCAGTTCTCAATATGTGATGAAGGGAATTTTATTTTTTGTATTGTATGGAAAAGATGTTTAGGCATAAAAGAAATTAATGAGTGTCCAACCACATCTTAAGTCATTAGAACTTGCTAAAAACTGAAAGCTTTCGGGGAAGAAAGGGTAGACTGATTTTGTGGAGCTGCTGATTGTAGCAGGATAAAGAGCCAGCAAGTGGACAAGTTTTTCATAATCCCTCTCCAGACAAAAGAGAATTGACATCACCCACAAGTGCTCCAGGCAGTTGTTCCTTGCAAGCAGATCCCAAGACAGCAGTTTACAATAGTTTTAGAGCTCTGGGAGATGAGGGGCAATAACCATCTTGCTCAAACTGTCTTTGAAAGACTCTGGGTTTACATACTTTCTTTCTAATTACTTTTGGAAATTGCTTGTTAACTGCTTTCCATCTATCGAGAATCTTTGGACCTACAGGTTTTACAGCACTGGATGTGATGGAATGTAGTAGGCTGGATTCCAAGGAGAGAGGGGATGCATTCCAGAGGAATAAGAAACAATTCAGTCCAGATATTTTGTGTGAGAGAAAGGGTGAAGATAGCCCCTCCCTAATGTTTCTCAGAGTATATGGTAGATATAGATAGTAGAGTACTTAGCCTGGCAAGATTCTGTATATAAGTGTGGAAACAATAAAGTCAGCTTGGAAGAATCACCATGTGTTATTCTTGGTTTGGGGCCTGCCTTACACAGGTGAGTTTTCTTCTATCCTTAAGGAAAGAAGTTTTAAATACAAATTTAAGGAATTTAAAAAAATCTGGAATAAACAGCAAAAGGGTAATATAAAATTTTGATTTTAAAAAGATACCAATGGACTAAGAGTCCAAATAAATTTTAAATAAAATTTTGGAATTAATTATAAAAAATCCTTCCCATGGGAAAATGCTTTTGTTTTGAATTCTGTTAATTTTTTTAAATTAGATACTAAAGGGAATTAAAAGGAACTAAAGATTACATTCAAAGGAGAAGAGCAGTCAAATTCAGCTTACAAACATAGAATTAAATAAAATATTTTGACAGTAGTTATATTGAAAATTAGTGTTAAACAAGAGACCCATAAATTAATTTTGACAAGGTCTACCTCTATAGTAGATTGTTTTAAAAATATTATAGAAGAAAAACAAGTTTTAGCTGACATGATTGAGATTTGAAAGTGGATTTAAAAATGACATGGAAAAAGATATTATACTGGAGTTACAAAAAAAACTGTCTGATCTCTTAATAATTAAAAGGGCTATATAAATAACAAACCAAGAGAGTGGTAATTTTCCTATGTGATATTTACAAGAGGCTTGTTAAAGCTTTGAAGAATTTTGTGAGAAGGGACAAAGAAAAAGTAAAAATAAATCAAGTTATAGGACATTATTTGAAAGATCTAGAGTTAAGATTGTTTGAAACAAAAGGAATTGATATAAAGTTGGTTTATTTGATCAAGATTAAAGTAGATGTTATCTCTTAATGGATTTTTGCTGACACTGGGAATAAAATGACATGGATTTGTTTGTAGATAAGAGGTAGAATATGAGAACAAGAGACCATTTGTTGTATTTTAGGAGAAGTGATAAATTACTAAAACTGGTTATACTTATTATGATAAATGGGGAAGTCACTTTTTTATATATTTCTTTACTGTATTCTTATTTTTTTCTTTTCTATTTTTTCTGTTTTATTCTTTTCTGCCTCTTATTTTTTCTTATTTTATTTTTTAGTTTGTATTGTAAATTATAATCTTTAATAAAATTGTTATACAGATTGATTTTATAAAGCTTGAAAATGCAAGCATTCTCTTCGGTCAATTTTAGATCATTTAAATTGCAATGAAGTCAGTAAATAAGTGCTAATTTTCCTATTAGTTATTTCAATGTGTATGTTTTGTTTAATGCATAGGGGACTATGAGCCAGTTCTAACTCATCACAGCTAAAAGGCACCACATTTTGTAAGTCTGGCATGATTACAATATACCATAACCTGACATAGCATAGCTGTAGCTATAGCTAGAACATTGTTTTACTGGAACTATAAAGTGTAGTTTAGTTCTAAGGCTAGATTGACTAGATAATTCTGCACAAGTATTACGTATAACAATATGTTATAGTCACTATGGATAGTATAATTACAATGTAGAAAGGGAAGAGGAACATGTTAATTGTTTTATTCAATCATTTCTTTAAACAGTATATTCCTGAAAGAGCTGGAGAAATATGAGCAACTACCTGAAGATGTTGGTCATTGCTTTGTTACCTGGGTAAGATGTTGGTCATTGCTTTGTTACCTTTCTCTTTACTAAATAATCAATTGTATTTTGAGTTGTGATCATCCACACCTGAAAAATAAAACTGTGACCTAATAGGAATGATTTATAGTATGAGATAGTAAATACAGATAGTTCTCAACTTATGACCACCATTGAGCCCAAAATTTTTGTTGCTAAATGAAACATTTGTTGTTAATTTTTCCCCATTTTGTGACCTTTCTTGCCACAGTTGTTAAGTGAATCAATGCAATTGTTAAGTTAAGCTGTTAAGTGAATCTGACTTCCCAGTTAATTTTGCTTGTCAGAAGGTCACCAAAGTTGATCAGATGATCCCAAGACACTCCAACGTCATAAATATGTTGCTAAGTATCTGAATTTTGATCAAATGACCATGGGGATGTTGGAACGGTTGTAAGTGTGAAAAACAGTCATTAATCACTTTTTTCACTGCCGTTGTAACTTTGAATAGTCACTAAATGAACTGTTATAAGTCGAGGATTCCTTGTACAATAGGACACTTTAGCTCAGAAAAGAGACTTCCATTCTAACTGGTGAATATAGAAAAGTATCTTTTGAGTTATGGGATGTGAATAGGCATCCTGTCAGTTTCATGTAATATTAAGCAGCTGTACTTCAAGCTGTGAGATGTAATATTAACATGAATTTAAAGCATCTCATGCCTAATATATAAAATTTATTATTGCAAAAGAGGTTTAATAGGCAAGCTATTTCTTAGACATCTCTTATGATTCAGGATATACAGTATTTGAACACATACATCTTGGGAGGCCGAGTGAATCAGTTTACAACCTGACTAATATATAACATTTCTTTCCTTTTGTAATAGTTATCCCTCTTGCATGCCAGCTTCTTTATCCAACAGATTTAAACTCAAATAATTCTTAAATAGCCAAGTTTCCACCAGATGGAGCTTTTTACAAATCATTTCAATCTTTTTTTTCTTTGTAGGCAGACAAGTTCCAAATGTACGTGACTTACTGCAAAAACAAACCAGACTC
Organism: Oxyrhabdium leporinum; assembly: GCA_032468155.1. NCBI lineage: Eukaryota > Metazoa > Chordata > Lepidosauria > Squamata > Cyclocoridae > Oxyrhabdium > Oxyrhabdium leporinum. The sequence goes on along the minus strand of JANHFL010002990.1, from coordinate 500,264 downwards.
AACTCAGCTAATTTTAGAGCATGCAGGAGCATACTTTGATGTAAGTACAGGATTATAGTGCTTCATTCACACCACTTGAGCTCTGAACGTGTTTATGGGCATAGCACACACATTTGCATGTACCTATATGCAAATTGCACATAGTGGGAATTTAGTATTTCAGCTTTGAAAGGACTTGGATGAAAGTTTGACATGAACCCTATTCAAAGAATATCCCACAGATCTTTTCATCACAGTGAACAAAGCTTACTCTTGGCAGGATTTAGTTTCATTCTAGTTCTTAACACTCACTATGCTAAAACTGGAACATTATACTATTTGTGACATCATGATGACATCAGAATGACCTGGTTTTTATTCCAATTACCTCAGGTCAGCTTGGCTGTCCAGTGTATTTGTGTATGTTCTTCATTTGACTGTTCCTATTAAAAGATAGGTGTATATTGATATGCCCCCAGAAGAATTTAGTTCTGAAAGCCTGTTTCCAGGACTTTTTTTTCCTTTCAAAAAAGAAAAGGTACAGTGAAAGAAGTAAGGTAAGACTGCCAACTGTCAGTTACTGAAACGAATGAAACCAATAATGTAATACATTGTGTTTTGTAAATCTTTAAATAGTAATGGAGGGGTAGAAGGTTATAACTGTAATTCTTTTTATTGGATTTGGAAGGCCTGTTTTAAAAGAGAAATTATCTTTAAATCAATAAGCAGTTCTTACATTGGCATACATCTTTCTTAGTCCAGCACTAATCCACCCAATTTTATACCTATCCTTATTAAAGACACATCCAGAACCCCTCTGAATGAAATATTTCTCTTGCAATATCCTAAGATGCTATTTATGGAATTCAGAATGAAGTCTGAACAGCAATCAAAATATTTTGATATATCAGAGTATTCAACAATTGTAAAATAATATATTTGCTTCTTCTCAATAAAATAGTCTTGTTTCACTTTGTCAGAAGAAGCATTATTTACATATATTTATCTATTTATTTAGTAAATTCATATAGCCACCCTCTCAGAAATATGACTGCAGGCAGCACACAACAAAACAGTGAAAAACTAATATGAATAACTATTAAAAACCATTAAACATAGATAAAAGATTTTTGTTACCATCATTGCACTTCAGAAATGTTGCTTTAAAATACTGAAGCCAAATGAAATGGGGAAGATTTTCCCTCAGAGCAGTTTACATCAAAATGCTAGATAATATCAAAAAAAAATTAAAAGTGTAATCAAATTGTTAGAATCTAAAGCAGGATTCTTCACACTGATAGAAATTGGAGCAAGTACACCGGCCATAATTATGCTACTCATTTAACAAAATATAATAAAAGTGACAGCTTGAATAGTCTTTGTAGTGGTGTTGATGTTTTATGTTTCGTTAATATTTCACAACATGCCAGCATAAACTATGCTTTTGATATTCTAATAAATGACATGCTCACATTAACAAAATATGATGGAAGAAGTTTATACATGTGCATAAACACCATTGGACTAAACTGGGTTCTTAATAAATATTCAATAAAATGAATAACTTGAGTAAATCTATAATTTCAGATGTTGCTGAGCTAGAATTCCCTAGAGGCCTGGCTGGCATGGCTAGTGGTGAAATGGCTTTCACAGTTTTTAATATATAGGTGAAGCATAAATATACATACTCTAATTGATGAGGGAGTATGATAGCATTGATTTAGGACTTCCTCTTCCTTTTTATAATGAAAAAATTATTTGCAAATTTTCTAAATTAAATTATATTTGGTTCTCAAATGTTTAACCTATATTGCAGGAAATACAACAGCGGCATGGCTTAGCCAATTCAATCTCATCTTACCTTATCAAACCAGTTCAACGGATAACAAAATACCAACTCCTTCTAAAGGTGAGTATCAATGTGGCCTTCATTTGTGTAGCTGCGTACCTTTTTTTTTTTACACTGAAAATATGCTTTTTGAAAAATACAGTTCTATTGGGCTACATCTAAATAAAAGAACTCCTTATGAGTGACCCAAAATACATTATGCTGGGCTAGTTTGGTATAAAAAGTACCTTAAAGCAGCTTTCACCAACCTTTCCGAGTTGATGGCCCGGCATGGGGGGAGGGGGAAGAAGAGGGGATGGCTTTGTGCAGGGGGCAGGCGTGTGGCCTTCCTGTGAGTGGGTATTCCAAGAGAAATATACTGCCAGGTATCTAAAGTAATCTTACCAGATTCTTCCAAATGGTTGGTTTAAAAATCACAAATGAAATCAGGCTCAGTTCCAACAGTATACAGCATTAGATATTACCAGCTCTCACAGAAGTTGAGGGTATCTTTCATTTTTTTCCATAACGATCTCCAAATAATTCCTTCAAGGTAGACAGGGGTCCCCAACCTGTGGGCTGCTGCCCACTACTGGCCATGGCCTATTTGCAACCCAGCTGCATGAGTAAGGATTACTTGTTTAAAAAATGCTACTGCCACTTGATCTTATCTCCAGTCAAGTCTTTTTAAACTTGACTGGAGTTTACACTTGAGAGAAGAATAAGATTACAATAGATAGCTAGAATAGGATAAAATTAATGTTATGATAGAGAAAGTTGCAGAAGATCCTATCCTGTATACTACAGCAGCTGATGGTGTTAGAATTCAGAGACGATCCCAATAACTTTGGTAGTTTGCCAGAATCATGTGGGATCAAGCAGTCATTGAAATAGCTGCCCAATTCTACATCATTTAGGATTCTAAAATTGAGAGTGAGAAATTTGAAATGATGAAGCAAAGTATCAGATACTTTCTGCTGGGGTTTTCACTCCAGTTCAACCCAGCTGAACCTGTATTACAGTAGTTGCTCTTGGTGATGAGACCTAAATCTGAGAAAAATCTTGTTCAGTTTGGATCTTTTAGTGGCATTTGATACATAGATTATGGTATCCTTGTGAGCTGTTTGTGAGAGTTGGTAGTGGAAGACACTGTAATTCCACTCCTATCTGAGCGGATGGTCTCAATCAGTAGTAATAAGGGATGATGGATTGAATCTTTGGCCACTATTATAATAGGTGCCACAGGATCTAGGTTTTTTTCTATCTTGTGTATCATCTACTTGAAATATTTGGGTGAGGTCATTTATCAGCTTGGAGTGAGTTACCATTACTATGTTAATGATAAAGGCGATGCAGTTGATATTCTTATACACTACAGTATTTGGTGGGAGTAAGGATCTGGATTGGGATGAAACAAATTTAATTTTAATTTTAACAAGATGGAATTGCTACTTGTCCAGAATTGTTTATATACTACAGTAGACCCTATGCTGGCTTTCAATAGGGTTTTATAGAGTTTCTCCCTGATGCATGCCTTCTGTGTGAGCAGCCGATGGCCTGGGCAGCCTTTGCCCTTCTCCAACTGATGTCAATTACAGTCTTTTTGGAAGTAAACCCTCTTGACCATTATTGATGCTCTTACTTCCTTGAGAGTCAACTACTACAAAATACTGCATTTAGAACTGTCTTTTTACCCAGATTGTGGGCAAAAGCTGTTTTAAATCACTGTTTCAAATTATCCCATTTGAGTTTTTGGTCATTTCTCAATCACATCCTAAGCAACAGTTAGAAATTTAATCATAATGTTCTTTCCCAGTCACATCAACTTTCAGAAGTAGCCCATCTATAGATACGATCATGGTGTGAATGGCAAAGACTTTAAGCTCTTTTTTGATTTGCGTTTTGGCCTATCATTATCATTATCCTCTGAGACAAGCCAGCAAGCCTTGTCTCACAGGATAATGATATTTAAAAAAAATATTTACTTCAAATCCTATATTATTTCCCAAGTGTCTTGATGTCAACTCTCAAAACGGCGAGCATCCAGCGGACCGCTTCGGGGTTGCCATTTGGGGGCGGGGGAGGGAGAAGGATTACAGGGATAATGAAAAACAGTAGACTCATGAAATGGGAGGTGGACAATGAAGAAGCAGCTGGCCGACAATCAGCTGGAGAGCAGGCCAGCAGCAGAAAAAAGAACTAGGCCCAGCAGAAAGATTCCAGGCCTCTCTAGAAGTACAACAACCATGTGGGTGAGGCAGGTGTACGCAGGGCGCAGAGTTAAATAGGCAGGAAGGCAGTAACAGTTATTGATGCCTTTGTTTTGGTTGCTATGTGCCAATGTTTCTAGCCTGCCAGAATTAAAAGCAATTAATCGAACCTTTTATTTCTGTTTCCTGGTTTTGGAGAATTGGAACAGTGACACTGGGAGATGATAATGCACTGGAATGAAGCACTAACCTCTAACATAATTTCTGTTTTTTGAAGATTGATTTAACTTTTATAGGCATTCTCAGAAAATAAATGTGTCTTTCTCTATAAGTTCTGTATATTAATCTGCCCATGAAGAAGAAGAAAAAGATAAACGATATGGCGGAGAGCATCATTAAGCTAAAGATTGGTACAATATTGCCAGTTTTGCTACTGGCAATTGGGTGTTTCCTTTCTTGGGTAGCATTCATTTTATGAGGGCACTCTGAATATACATTCAAGACTTCAGAGGAATAAATTGTGGTTTGTTTAATGACTTCAAGCCTCCCACAATTTATCTGAAATAGAGACATATACAAGATAGATCAGAAAGTTAAGTGTTCACTATGATATAAATCTCACCCCTCATGTTCCTTTGTGTGATGTCACAGTACAAGTATGAAAGAGCAGAATTTGTGCCATGTGGTCACAACGCCCACCTTGATCTTCTGGTATCATTGAAAACAAACACCTGTATCCTAAACATCTCAAGTTAGAATATTGGCATCTTATTTAAACACTGCAAATAACATATTCTGGGTAGATAAGATTTAATAGAAATAAATGATTGAATAGTAATATGATACCTTTACAGGAGCTACTCACCTGCTGTGAAGAGGGTAAAGGTGAGATTAAAGATGGCTTAGAAGTTATGCTTAGTGTGCCAAAGCGAGCCAATGATGCCATGCATCTCAGTATGCTGGAAGGTAAGATTCATGATTATTTCTTTTCTGTGTATTCTCTTCTAAGAAATTATCAGAAGCTTGTTTAAAATAGGTTTATATGAAATCATTTCTTAATCTTCTGATGAATCTTCTGAAGGTTTTTTTTTCTCCTGTAATCTTAGAATTATGATTGTTCTATAATAAAAAAACTAATTGCAGGGTACTTGCTTATAACAATGTTGTGTTTACAAGTATTTGAAACCAAATGTGTTGTATCATTTAGTCATGGCTACTGTTTTTTAACATTCTTTTTTGATCAGCGAAGAATGCAGCTAGTCAGCCTCTTGTAATTGTTCCAGTGGTAAAGTTATTAGCAGCAAATCTGCTCTAAAGTCACTTGAATTTGGACAACCTTAGTTTTAGAACTACTACCAAATTGTGTCTAAATGAAATATGAAATAGATTTAAAGAGTCCTGTTAAGGCAGAGCAGAAAATATGAAGATTTGCAAATTTATGCATTTGTCACTCATCCGAAAAACAATAGTAAAAGATTAGCCATTCTAATCTTGATTCAACTGTAGATATTTTTGTCATTTGATTGCCTTTTGAAAGAGCATTATATGTTTGCAATTTTAAAAAAAAGCCTTTAACTCAATATTTAGTTGCTTCTTAGAAAGCTGGTTAGACAATGAAATGTTATAATACTTATACTGTCACATATAAATTAACGGAACAGTGTATTACATTTAAGAAAATTTAAAATGTTTTTAACAGAAAGAGTACAGGTAACCCTCAACTTACAACATTTTGTTTAGTGATTGTTCAGAGTTACAACAGCACTGAAAAAAAGTGACATTACGACCATTTCAGCATCCCTGTGATCCCTGTGATATTTATGACGGTTGCAGTGTCCCAGGGTCATGGGATCACCTTTTGTGACCTTCTGACAAGCAAAGTCAATTGGGAAGTCAGATTCACTTAACAGCCATGTTGCTAACTTAACAACTGAGGCAAGAAAGGTCATAAAATGGAGCAAAACTCACTTAAATGTCTCAGTTAGCAACAAAAATGTTGGGATCAATTGTGGTCATAAGTTGAGGACTACCATACTACTATAACATCTCAATAAATTCTCATATATACTCCAGCAATATAATATTAATACTTGCTGTCATGGAGTTTCACTTCTTTTTTATACATTTTATACATTTTGGGCATGTTTCTGTTGGAACCTCCAACTATGAATAAAAGTTTGTCATATTGCAACTACAGGTACATTAAACAGAATAAGATAAGATTAATAGTCACCTTGTCAAGAAATATGTGGGTAGACTACATGAAATATTCTAATATTTCTCTTTCACAGTCATTCTTTCAAACAAATGATGCTGAACATTTGTGTAGCAGACAAGTTGATGTGATAAATCAAAGCATTCCATTTTAGAAACTAATCTCTAAGTCTCATAATCCATCTGTTGTTTTTTAGTTGACTGATTTTTTTTTTAGTTTGACTGATTATGCTGATCATTAAAAAGAAGTATTTGTTATTTCTGAACACATATTTTCTACCTGAGAAAGCATAGCTAATCATGATATGAATGTAAAATACTTTTTTGTCAGTATTATGTTTTAGTACTTTGATATCTAGCTAGCTTTTTTTTATTTAATGTAGATTTTTATACTGGGTGCCATACTTGTTATGTGGCTTTAATAAGTCGGTGCACTCATAATGCATATTTGACATTTATTAATGGAGATTTCCCAAGATCTCTATACTGATTGGCAGCTTTGATGAAGACAACATACAATGTTCAAATGACTACTGTACAGTAAAAAATATCATTAGGGCTGCTTCATACATAATGCCATGTTTCTTGTTTTAAGAGCATTATTAACAGAGTTTTGAACAATATACACAGAGTTTTGAAAGGTTAAACAAAGTAATTTTTTGATGGCTTGAAAACATTTTTGATAGAAAACCAATTCATTCTAAAATGTAGTAAAGGGAACAATATTAATAGCTTTTCTGTTTGGACAGATCTAAAAAATTATCAAGTACTAGTTCTTTTTAAGATTTCATCTAGAAAATAGTACAAAAAGCAGGGAAAGTAGTTTTCTTGGGACAAACTTGTATGTGATCTGAGAAATATAGCATAAGATGTAATTGGACATCTCTTGGATTAGGCTGCTGCTTAGTTCATCATATGTTTTAAAGTAACAAAAAAAATCCCACATTGCTGCTTATTTTTTTTAACTTAATTAGTAAAGAAAAACTTTCCTAACTTCATTAATTTTCACATATATAAATATTGCTTAAATGTCAATATGTTAGTATCTAATAGCTAACTAATTAGAGAGCCATGGTGGCGCAGTGGTTAGAATGCAGCATTGCAGGCTAACTGCTCACACTGCAATGAGTTTGATTCCTTCGATCCTGACCGGCTCAAGGTTGACTCAGCCTTCCATATTTCTGAGGTTGGTAAAATGGGGACCCAGATTATTGGGGACAATATGCTGACTCTGAAAACCACTTAGAAAGCACTATAAAGAACTGTGAAATGGTATATAAGTCTAAGTGCTAAAAATGCTAATTAATTAAATATTATTATAATTGAAAATTAAATGGAAGAATAGTTTTACAATTTTGTAATTGTAACACAGTTCTTTCTAAGGCAATTTATCTCCCAAGGAATCCTTACACTTTGCTACTAAATCTTATAAAATGTTCTGGTAGTCCTCACTTAATGACCCTAATTGAGACTGGCAACACCACTTTTAAACAAAGTGATTGCTAAATGGGAAATTACATGATCACACTTGTGCTTTCCAGCTGGAAAAAGTCAAGCTTACTCAGTTTCACACATTCAGCTTTTGTTTGCTTCCTAATCGCTCCCCCACCATTTGGAATGCTTGAGTGTCCACTTACTGTCTTAAACATATTGAAAGCAATGCAATTTCACTGCAGCCCAGGGCTGGGAATTGTGGGCACAGTACACAAACAGCCTACTCTCTTGAATTGGTTTTCTCTCCAATCTCTCTGCTCTGGAAAGAAGGGAAAGAGTTAGGCAAAAGAGAGATGACCTACAGAAATTGCTTTCTTTTTTCCTCCCCTCTCCCTGCAGAGCAGAGAAATTGGAGAGAAAGAGATTTCAAGAGAATACTATAAGCTGATTACATAGTTCATCTGTGCTTGCCAGTATAATTACATTGCTTTTGATGTATAGAAGAGCAAACAGCTTGCTTTCTTGCAAACTCTTCAATCTGTCCACTCTGCAAGGAGAAAAAACAGAAAACCTTCCCGACTGTTATGGTGATCACTTGACTGAGACTGATCCCGCAAAGGTCATAAATGGGCTGTAAAGTTATTTTTTTCAACACTTTCATAATTTTGAAAGATTGCTAAATGAATGGTCAGTAAGTGAGGATTACTTGTTTGCAGTCTCTGTGCAGCTTAAATTACAGATGTTTTATATATATAGTTCCCCTTCATGAACAGCCAAATCTCTAAAGGAATTATTGATGATGTAAACCTTACATACATTTACTAAAGAATAACTTCCAAGACCTTCTACCCTTCTTAGGTCTTCCTGGAAGAGTGATAAAAAAAACAATTATAAGAAAATGAACTAGGTTTTATCACACACCCATATCTCTCTCTCTCTCTCTCTTTCTCTCTCTCTCTCTCCTCCTTTCCTTGAATTCTTCCAACTTGTTTCCTAGGTTTTGATGAAAACATTGAATCTCAGGGAGAACTCATCCTTCAGGAATCCTTCCAAGTGTGGGATCCAAAAACTCTCATCCGGAAAGGGCGTGAAAGACATCTCTTTCTTTTTGAGATGTCACTTGTCTTTAGTAAAGAAGTGAAAGACTCTAGTGGAAGAAGTAAATACATCTACAAGAGCAAGTTGTTCGTAAGTTACTATTACACTGAAAAAAACAAAGCCAAACCTAGTTGCTAACAACTTGCAGTACGCTCAGATATTGGAAAATGAAATAAATTGCTCTTAGATTTTTCTTAAAAGATCTCCAGTTTGTTAAGTCATAAGCTTATTATTGAACATATCACTTTTTACATAACTGCAAAAGAAACTGGTAGCTCTTTTGGGCACTAAGGAATAGATTCTAAAATATTTTGAAAAACATTCTCTTAAGCAGAGAGATATTATAGCATTACTCTTTAATCATGAAGCAGACGTGTAATAAAAAGAATATTTGAAGGGCACATATTGACAGTCATTCCAATTTGCATGAAAGCTTTTGATTAATACAGTGAAATATGTTTGGTTGACCCTAAGTCAGGATTTGAAATACTGATGAAGTTATTCTTTTAATCATGTAAGCCAGCCAGGAAATAATAACTGCTTATTACCACACAACTGCTTATTACGTACTTTGACTTTTGTTGAAACATTTTTGGTGATTAAGAGGTAACTGATTTTTAAAACCCATTAAAAATGTGTTTTCATGTTACAAAATTTTTCCCACAATTAACAGCTAATCCTTCTTCCTTTAATTTTCAGACTTCTGAGTTGGGTGTCACAGAGCATGTAGAAGGTGATCCCTGTAAATTTGCACTGTGGGTTGGAAGAACTCCTACTTCAGACAATAAAATTGTGCTAAAGGTAATTGGTATTCATACTGCTAAACATAGTGGGCAACCTCTGAGGCAGTTCAACATTTTGACATGAGCGTTAATGTTTTTGTCTTAATTTGGAGGCTATTTTGAAGGCATAAACAAAGAAATTGGCACTGAAAACTGTCCATTTTAAAACTGAATATTAATGGTACAATCTCAGAATGCTCGAAGCTATTTATGACCTATTCCCATCCCTGATGTTAAGTGTCTTTTGGTTTATAGGTAGTCCTTGACTTACAACTATTCATTTAGTGTCCATTTGAAGTTACAGTGGCACTGACAAAAGTGCCCTCTGACCATTTTTCACACTTATAACAATTGTGGCGTCTCCATTGTCATGTGATCAAAATGTTGCTTGGCAACAACCATGTATTTATGACTGTTGCAGTGTCCCTTGGATCATGTGATCACTTTTTGTAATCTTCTGACAAGCAAAATCAATAGGGGAGCCATATTCACTTAACAACAACCGTGTTACTAACTTAACAACTGCAGTGATTCACTTAACAGTTACAGCAAGAAAGGTTGTAAAATGGCACAAAACTCACTTAACAACTGACTTGCTTAGCTACAGAAATTTTGGGCTCAATTGTGGCCATAAGTTAAAGACTACCTATAATAGAATGTCATTTTAAAACAGATATGTGACTCATAATACCCAAAATTCAAAGCAACATTCATGTCTTGAAGACCAAGGTTGCAAACAAGACATGACACTTCTCTTGAATAGTGTGTCATCCTAGCAACTCACACAAACTTAGTGGAAGTAAATGTGCCAAGAAATTGGAAGTATCTGTGTGTAAATTTTGAACAGGATTTTCTGATGCTTCTAATAATTCTTATATTATACTATATGTTCCTGACTTGCTGTTGTGATCCCTGGAAATTTGTATATAGATCAGGGATGTAAAATTCAGGAAGCAAGTCTTATCTTAAAAACAGTAAATAACAGCGAAATAGATACTCATTTTTCAGAACTAAAGAGCAAAAATATTTCTATCAGTGCTTTGTAACATTCTTGTTTAATATATTCTGTTATGTTGTGAGCATGACTTTTCAAAAGTTTATTCTTAATGATATATTAAAACAAGATATTCTTTACCTTCAAGGCTTCCAGTATTGAGAACAAACAAGACTGGATCAAACATATCAGAGAAGTAATACAGGAAAGAACAATTCATCTCAAAGGGGCCTTAAAAGAGCCTATTCACATTCCTAAAACTGCACCAACCACAAAACAAAAGGGAAGAAGGTTAGTAGAAGTCCAGTCTATTACAGGAAATGTTTCTCGTCTTTTATGAGATCCATCTTAACAGAGTGGCTAAACTATTTTTGGGGGGAAGTACATTCTGTGCATCATAGCATTCTGGATGCTGCTGCTAAGGTGCAATATATTAAAACATATATAGGTGGATTAGAACCTTAAATATAGGCATGTATATCAAATTTGAATGATAAATCACTCTGCTTAGAAAGTTTACTGTATAATGTACAAAATTGCAAGAAAAAAAGGTTAAATACTAATAGGAATGGAGCAAATGGAACAATGTGTCTGTAAGAATTATAGTATTTTGAACTTCTTAGAAAAAAAGTCTGGAAGGAAGAAGGACACGTAATAAAAATGTCTGTATTGTCCTGAGATTTAAGTGCATATCAAGTAAAGTATTAACTATGAAATACTGGTAGATATAAGTACAATGTGTAATACTACAGTGAAGAAAAGGTAGCTGGAAATATGTTTTTTACACTCTCTCAAAATATTAGAACCCAGTAGCATATCCTGATATGAGACTCAAAATAGATAAAAGATACAGAGATAAACTAGGATTTGCAATCACATGAGATATTAATTCAGGAGATTTGAACAAGGAATTGGACAGATTCATAGAACATAAGGTGACTGATCAGTTAGTACTGTACATCTTTAATACTTGTTATATTTAGCTATAATAGTATTTGTTAAGGAATTAATGAGCAGAATACATTCTGCACTATTCTGTTCTGAATTGAAATATCAAGCTATTTCAGTATATAAGATGATCATTATTAAGAAATTGAGTTAAGAAATTTCTGTAAGAGACATACAACATTTTATGCTTGCAGAGATGGAGAAGATCTGGATAGTCAAGGAGAGGGGAGCAGTCAACCTGATACTATTTCAATTGCATCACGAACCTCCCAAAATACACTGGATAGTGATAAGGTAAGCCAAAGATAATAGATTTGATTATTTCCTTTGCACAAGCTACAATGAAATCATGCATACATTTTTTCTCCCAGTGAGCATAAATTAGTCTCCAGAACCCAGGAATTAGAAATCTGAAGCTTATTTAAGAATTGGATTTTATCTTCATTTTTATATCCTCTGATCTCCAGTAAATTCAGAGCTGGTTGTATATGTCTTGCAGATGGTCAGTAGCGCTAAGCTATTAATGCTCGTGTTCCTTTAGTTGCAGCTGTGAAAATTAGATCCTTTCAGTTTGTACAACACCATTCACATAGATGAAAAACATATCTATGTGCTTCAAGAGAACATAGGCATTTGTACAATTACAGAGAAAGGAGGTGGTTGTTTCCCTATCAGTTGAGGGGGGGGGGTGTATGTAAGTTTATGTAAAATAGGATAGGAGCAAGAAAAGGAGCAGAGCATGTCCCTTCTCTGATCAGCCTTCTCATTTGAAAAGCAAATTACTGAACATGCATCTGACTCTACCCCTTTGGCCTAATGCTACCCTACCAAAAACTTTCATGAAGGGAGACATTTCTTGCTCTACATAGCTTTTTGATCTTAGAGAATGCTGTTTAAGACTCCCTAAGTGCATATACAACTAGTAAAACTTTAAAATTCTTCTATCGTAATTAACAACCACATCGTGGCTTCTGGTATTTTGGCTTGGTACAAAGTACTGGGTTGATTAATTTATACTTTTAATATTTCTATTAAAACAATTTCTATTAAATGGCCAGAGACAGATTTACACCCTAATAAGACATGCCAAGATTTAAAACTTCCATATTCTATATTTCTATGTAGATAGTTATACTTATAATTCTATTAAGAATTTTATGTAAATAAAAATGAAGATCAAATTTAGATAGGTCACTCCTTAATTGGGGGCTTCTTGGTGCTCTTTGGTGTTTTTTTAATTATCTAGCTAAGAGAAAAATGAGTTAAATTTCTTATATCGAAAAAGCTTATGTCTCTGGCAATACAGATAGCAAGCCTCAGTTTAAGCTTGTAGATAATATTAAAAGCCAATTGTCAGCTCCTCTTCATCCATTAATGTGAAAGAAGCTGTGATTTATCTAACAATGTGAGATCATGATTCTTGTTCATTAATTGGTAATCCTATTACTTAAATAAAAGTGTACGATTTCCAGAAATACTTTCTGTTCCCTTATTTTGCTTAGATTTTCCTACTTTTACTTAGAAATTAGATTTTCAAAAGTTTTTTAAAAATCATACAAAACCTGAGTGAAGTTTCTTGACTTGTTTAGATATTTTAAAGAAGTTATTAAGAATCCCTGGGGCTGTTTGTTTGTTTGTAGTAGTAGCAGCTGGAAGCATTTCTATATTGAGGAAGTGCATTTAGCCTCTATTTTAAGAAACAAATTTCTCTTTTCTGCCTTAATAACCTTGGAACGAAACTTTAGAGGGAAGATTCATGACTTCTGCACTTTGAATGAAAGTTTGGAGAAGTCCATAAGGCCACATTAGCCTTGCTTTGCTGTTCAGCTTTGGAACATTTCCATACGAATGTCTTTTTTATATGCATCAGACACACAGGTCCTATCCAAGCATTATGAATGCAACCAGTAACAGCTTGATCAGTCTGCACCATCTTAATGCTTTGTGATGTTTACTAACCTCATTTTTGCCTGCAGATGTTCATCCTGAGTGTAGTTGGCAGCAGGGAAGCCTTCCAAGATACAACTGCAACTTGTGTTGTCTTCCGTGTGATCCAGGATTCTAATAATGCTTCCTGACTTATGGAAACCAATATGACTGCAGTTGTATTAAGAAAGACTTCACTGCATACATTTGTAGTAAAAGTGAATGACTGAAGAAAAAAGAAATTGCTGGAGTAAAGTTAATGGAGGAGGGTGAGGGTTGAATGCTTCTTATTTGTAATATCTGAAAACTCCTCCTGAGAAAATATCATATATTTGAGGAAAATGGCAACTGTATGCAGATGGATACCACTTAACTGTATTTCATCTTGGCCAGGATCCCATGGAGTATCATGATGTTTGAATAATAGGGATGAAAATGGAATATGGGTTTCCCACATAGAGACCAATAGCATATGCAGAATTTAGAGTATGTGTTGCCTTCTGATTGAAATTTATAGCTTTCTTGAGGTTTGGAGGATTGGAAAATTCGTTAGGAGCATTTCTCAGATGAGGTCTTCCCAGTTTGGCAATTTGAAATTGTTTTACTGAGAAATTTTACGATTAAGTGTACTCAAAGCAAGAACTTCATTTTTAAATTACAGTCCTCCCTCTCCCATTAGCCATTCACTCCTTTCTTCCAGTCTTCCTTCCTATGTTCCTCCCTTCTTTCCTTCTAGTTATATCCCACTATTTATTACTAAAAAGCCAATCTTCGAATGTGGACATCACTATATTTTTTGCAATTTAATTTGCATCTACACTAACAAGGCCAATTTTGTATTATCTATTCAGGATGATTCAAACACAAATTTTCTATTTGCAGCATTCTTTCCTTAGAAGATGTGCATATTGTCTTGTTGTTTTGTGGTCAGACTCTTAAGTAAAAAAAGCCCCTTTCTCAGACCAGGAATACAGCTGTTTCCAATTGTTTCTGACTCCAATCTAAGGGAAGTAATATAAAAATAAATCATTTTTAAAAGCCCCAAGGGCTTTTTTTGCCTGCCTGCCCTTTCCAACCCCAAATAAATTATCTTTTGACGTAATTTTGAGTGGATGGAGTGCTAATATAAGCAGAATAGAACGGGTGTGGATGAAGAAGGGTACCCCTCATACACTTAATGGGGAAGGCAACATGTTTCTGAAAATGCACACCTCTTAACTTGAATGGAAATTATCCTGAGAGATTACGTGGGAACAATTCCTGCCTGTGTCTTGACGGATAGAAACTGATTTATTTTGCTTCATTATCAGAAACATACATTGTCTTTTCTCTATACCCTCTCCCCATTCCCACTTTCAAAACTAGGATCAGAAAGCCAAGCTTTTACAGTCTGTGGTCATGGGAAAGTTTTGGGGAAATTCCAGCTAGACTAAATGAAGTTATAATACATTATGTAGAAAGGAAGTGGAAAATTAATCTGTACATTTATTTTTATTTTATTTATAAGGATTGTCTGATGAAATAGAAAGATACACCTTAGCCCTGGATGACCAGAGATATACCAAAAAGTACTATTCCTGAAAAAATGAACTGGTTGCATCCCTTTTGTAATGCAAATTGCCAAGAGTAATCCAGACCACATAGTGCAATATTCAAAGCTCACAAGTGAAATCAAATTCTGAATATTGTATTATGTAATTTCATTGTATTATGTAATTTCTTATTTATTTTGGAATTTAGGAAAGGTAAAGTGTAAGCTTTATAACCAACATCATACATTCAAAAAGATGTGTTCTTTTCAGAAATGTTCAATACATTTCAATAAAAGGAAAACCTTTTTTGTTACTAGATGACCAGAGGAATACTTAGTAGTGGCATAATGTACCATGAATTTTCTCGGGGAATCTATTTCAATTATTGCAAAATCACTGAATATTTTTGCATATAATGTAATATATAATGTAATGTAAAAACCTTATTGGAAGATCTTTTAATGACTGTGATTTATGTTGACATTTCTTTGTGTATTTCTTTTAATAGTAAAACTTCATGTAAATTATTTAAGAATAAATTCAGTTTTTCAGTATTTTTCTTATTAAACGTATAGCTGTTCTCGCTGAGAGGGCAGACATAGATACTCATAAGAACTGAAAAAGAATAATTATGTAAGGACTACCACATATAATGCAAAGTGAGAATTGTGTTAATGTCACTAGCTGTTCAGTTTGTTATGGAACCACTTCAGATGGTCAAAAAAATTATCCAGATAGGTAGATATGAATGAATACTTCAACACAGAACACTGAGGTTTCTGTTTTGTTTCCTTTTTCTACAGTTATCTGGTGGTTGTGAGCTGACAGTGGTCATCCATGACTTTACAGCATGCAACAGCAATGAACTCACAATTCGGCGTGGTCAGACAGTAGAAGTGCTGGAGAGACCTCATGATAAACCTGACTGGTGTCTCGTACGGACTACTGACCGATCCCCAGCTGCAGAAGGACTAGTTCCCTGTGGTTCTCTCTGCATTGCCCATTCTAGAAGTAGTATGGAGATGGAAGGCATCTTTAACCACAAAGGTAAGAGAATTAAGTTTTCCAGTTATCTGCTTTTTCCTTTACCTGTACTTCTATTTAACAGTGCTGTGATGGATATTATAAAAAAAATGACTGTAGTGCAATTTAGGACTAGTTATAGGATGAGACTTTGTGTAACTTTTGTAGATTACAAACTATGAGTGTTGGACTGGTTTGTTGCTGGTTTCATTGAGGCCTTCTATAAAGTGTAACATGACTATTTTTTAGCAGATTTGTATCTTAAACACGACTCTGGGGGCTCACAACAATAAAACCCAGTAACTATAAAATCATAAACCATAAAACCTTTTACATAGGGTGCCACTGGATTTTTCATGGTAGAAAAATTAAATATAGCAATAATTTAAATCAGTTTATTAACTTGTTGACCATATTACATGCATTCTGAAAAAAAGAGGAAAAGTTTTGTAGCAATCTCAAAGGCAAAAGCTTGAGTGTAAATGATCAATTTGTTTCCAAGGTGTTATTTGTTATTGATATGATCAGAAAGTTAATAGATTTACATCTTAATGATATTGACCTCCTGCACTTTTCCCCTGTTAATTAATTGCAAGAAGAAAAGCTAAACGTTTCTTATTGTGCCATATATGTTAGAGTTAGACCAATCTTATTGTCCTTAAACGCCTAAAGAGAAATGGGAGGGGCCCGTTCTCTCAGTTTGCCCTATCATTGGAAAAGGAAAAAGTGACAAGAATGACATGCATTTCTGCTTTCCTGTAAAAGCTAACTACACATGCAAGACAGATTTTTCCCCTGAATTCTTTATACATACCAAAGTGCTTGAGTAAACAATTTCAGTGGTCACTACAGATAACGCTAGCCTTTTAAGTTAAATCAAGATTTATAGCTTCCTGTACTTGATAATATTTGGCTGCCTAAGGAAATTGTATAGAACCATCAAAAATTATTTTATACATACCTGGTTTGTGCTTCTAATGCTGCAACTTCTGCTCTGTTTCCAACCTTTAGTTTTTCCTCATCTTCCTCATTGTCTTTGTAACATAAAGCTGATAAAAAAAGGTCACTGCTTCTCCTAGAAGGCAGATTTAAGCTGAAAATAATATTTTTTTCTCCATGGGACAGGAAGAAATTTTAAGCCCTACCATCTAAATAGGAAGGGTTGATTTAATATTTTCTTTTACCTCCATCTTTGGTAGCCAAGAATATTCCTTTGTTCTGCTCTTGATGAGTTTTAACAGTTCACATTTAAGTAGCTATTTGATTTTTAATTGACTGTCTTCTGAACACCTTGTAGCAATTACCAAGATATTCAAATTGTTTACCATAAAATTTATTATACAATGAAGAAAAAAAAAGCTAGAAGTTGATTGTATCTTAGAGGGGTAGGCAATGAAATTTAAGTTATTCTTCATTTGTGGGGGACGGACTGGCCTTTGGATAGTTTGCAATCAAAGATATTAACTTTCAGCCAAGCATATAAAAAGTACTATTATTTGAAAAGCTGGAAAGCAAGATGAAATAATATCTTTAATGCTTTCCAAAAGTCTTTATCTCCTAATCATTCCATTTTTGCAAGCTAGCTAATTTTTATGTTGGGGGGGAGGGATGCAAATTTCAGCAAACAGCACAATCTTTGTGTTGGTAACTAAAGATGTTAAATCCTACTGAATGCAGCTGGTAATACTGAAACTGTAATACATTGTGTAGTAAGGACAAGTAAACCCTACTCTATCTAGAATTTTTCTTAATATCATGTTGTGGTTTTTTATGTAGTATTGATTCTGAAATGATTTGCTGAGGCTCCTTTCTTAATGAAAGTACACAGGGGTTTTTTTGGCTTGCTATAGAAGACAAGGGTGGAGAAAAGGATCAAACTGGCTGGCTATAATAATTCTTTGCTGCTGAGTTCACAACCAAGAACACCCTCTTTTATTCCTTAGAGGAGAACAGTATCATAAATAAAATTCCTGGCAATTTATGTAAACACAGTCTTTAAGCATTGCAGCTAGATATTTGACTTTTCTCTTCTGGGATTGGGTGGCCTTTGAAACGGAGAAATTTGGCATGATAATTCATGTTGCATTTTAGGAAAATAACCTGCTTAAACTATAAGATTATTATATCTAAGCAAAATTTATCTTTTCCATTTTGATTGAAAAATATAGTGCCTTTCTAGGTTTTTGCAGTCATGTATGTATAATTATGTTTTTACTATTTTAATTCATGCATTCATCAGAGAAATATTTTAATATTTTTAAAAAATAGAAAAACCTTAAGCATACGTTGGAAATATTAGATAAGTTAAATAGTCTAAAGACATTCATTTATACAATCTTGTTGGATTACTGTCTTCGCTTCTTTGGGAATGCATTGTCTTCTGTGCTCAAGATATTCCTCATGGAATGGGACAACTTGCTGCAGTCAACTTGCCACGGCCAATTTTCCATGGGACAATTCACTATGGCCAATTCACTATGGAAAATTTGCCTCAGGATAATTTAATTATTTTTTGTCATTCACATTTCATTTTGTCCCTCATTTTGCATCCTTTTTTAAAATGATTTTATCCCCCCATTTTTTTGATATTAGTGTAATTCTTGTCCCCCAGCAACTTGGCCATGGCGAGTTGTCCCTCGGGAAGTTGGCCGTGGTGAGTTGGCTGTAGTGAATTGTCATAGATCCATTCTTCATCAGGAAAGAGATGTGCACATGTAGCTGTGCACAATAGCTAGACTTGGCATTTAGAGTTAACACAGTCACCTTTCGCTACAAGAGGACATCTCTACCAGAATGAGTGAACTATTGAAATAGAACTCTGTGGAGATTCTCAGTCATCCAAGTCATGGTTGTCCCAAATATGTTTTTTTCAAGAGGCAACTGGACTTTCTGGTTTTTCTTTGAAGACATTTCGCTTCTCATCCAAGAAGCATCTTCAGCTCTGACATTCCTCCACCATCCAGTCAGAGCTGAAGAAGCTTCTTG
>JANHFL010002990.1:441201-458510 GCA_032468155.1 Oxyrhabdium leporinum | reverse complement strand
TGCTGTTTCATGTTAATATGGAATTTGGGGGTATGAGGAAACAAATATAATTAGTTTTGATAATAATACAGAAAGATTAAAAGATTCCTCAAAGGCCAATTGTACGATACCATTGCCAAATGGTAATCAAGTAATACAAATAGGTGAAAGATACGGAGACTGTAACATTTACAAGTAACAGGATTTGCTTAAAACAAACTGCTTCTTTGAAATGAAATGAACTATTTATTTCAAAGGTATTAAAATATTTCTTGAGTTAGCTGGTTTTCTCCCTTTATCTCCCCATCTCAATCTTAATTCCATTCTGTAGACATCTTCTCGTTTATTGGTACGTCCTACCAGCTCAGAAACCCCCAGTGCAGCAGAGCTGGTCAGTGCCATAGAAGAGCTTGTAAAGAGCAAAATGGTGAGTGTTTTTTTATTGTTGTTGTTGTTTACTGGCATTTTATAGAAAGCTCAGATTTGCTTATGTTGTATATTGTCTAATGATATTAATTAAGAGACTATGAGAATCTTACTTGATCTAAATAAAAATGTATTATCCAGCATTAGGTGTTTTTTTTCCCAACTATGGCCATCCAAATAGCCCTGGAAAAAATAAATTTAGAGAGAAAGGTTTGTAACCCCCTTGGAGTAATTTTTTAATTTATCTAATAGTAAAAATGAAGGTAGCATGTTTGTTAAAATAATGATAGGCTATGTATTATTGATAGTTAAATGTTGTGTGTCATCCAGCTACTACCGTATTACATTTGCAATGCATACAATGTAAAGGAAATAATAATTGTTTTTCAACTTGGTCTTAGGCTCTAGAAGATCGCCCAAGTTCATTGATGGTAGACCAGGGTGACAGTAGCAGCCCATCATTCAATCCTTCAGACAACTCACTTCTCTCTTCCTCATCACCCATTGACGAGATGGAAGAACGGAAATCCAGTTCTTTAAAGAGACGACAGTAAGTTTAGACTATCAATTTCTTTAAAGTTTCTCACTTTAAAGTCCTTAAGGTTGTTTTCATTCTTCTTTAAGACAAAATTAAACATGATCAGTTTTTTGAAGACTTTGCTATATTTTGAATTTCTTTTATTATACATGACCAGACTTTTTTAATGCTTTCAAAAGGATAGCAAAGAGATTGTTTGACTTTTAAGATTTTTGTTCCATCCTATATCTAATGAATCAAGACTGCATATATAAAAACAGAAATTTCACCATTAAAATTGCCCTTTCAAGTACAATAATTAACATTGCACATTAAATAATGGAGATAGCATCATCAATTGAAGAACTAACGCGGAATTTCCTTAGCAAGGTTTGGATCTTACAGCTAATATGCTGAAATTTTTATGTTTAGCTTTTAATATTCTTTGGTTTTGCTCAAATGATAACAGGAAGGATCAAGAATGCACCTATAATATGTCTACTTGTGAAATAAATTAATATATAAAATCCACTAGGCATAACAGTTTTTATACATTCTTAAAATGAATTTTAGGAAAGGAAAGCGGTTACATTTAGGAGTATCTTGCTGCTTATTCAATTTTTTTCTTTTTTAACAAAAGCTCCTGATCTTGTACTGAAATCTTGATAGTCTTCATTGCAAAGACTACACCCAAGTATCTTCTTATGGGAAAACCAGTTTCTTTTCCAACAAATCTAGAAGGGATAGAATGATAGATTAATGACCAGTGATATCAAATATGAATCTAGCCCAAAGCATGGGAGAATAGCCAGCAATGTCATCAGGATGGGAGCCAGACTGATCTATGGGAGGAGATCATTTTGTTAATTTCTTATTATAACAAAACCAGACAGTTCTCTTTAACGTCTTCAAAAATATACCTTATCTCTCTAGTTATAAATAGTTCTTAATTTATCAATTACCGGTAATAGCTTAAATTATGAACCAGCTAAACAGAATCAGGGTATTCTGCTGTTATTTGCATTTGACCATACATAAACTGATAATTTGGATTATTAAATTCATTTCTCTGTCATTTTAATTTTTCATAATTTTACAGATATGTCCTACAGGAATTAGTGGAGACAGAACGAGATTACGTTAGAGATCTTGGCTATGTAGTAGAGGTATGTTTCATCCTTATTTAAGCAGATTGGTTTTAATTTTTATCAAATCAGAAGCATGAATTTACCATTCCTCCCAATCCAATCATCTTTAGAAGACGTTATCAGCAATACAAGTGGTCCTCGACTTAAAATAGTTTGTTTAGTGATGGTTCAAAGTTACAACGGCACTGAAAAATGTGACATGACCATTTTTTATAGTTACAGCCTTTGCAGCATACCCATGATCATGTGATCAAAATTCAGATGCTTGGCAACTAGTTCATATTTATGACCTTTGGTGTCAGCAGGGTCATGTGATCACCTTTTGCAACTTTCTGACAAGCAAAGTCAATAGGGAAGCCACATTCACTTAACAACCACGTTAGTAACTTATCAACTGCAGTGATTCACTTAACAACTGTGGCAAGAAAAGTTGTAAAATGGGGCAAAACTACTTACATGTCTCAGTTAACAACAGAAAGTTTAGGCTCAATTGTGGTCGTAAGTCGAGGACTACATGTATGTTAAGGAAACTATTTTAATTTATTTTTAATCAATTACAGTAGTCCTTTTGGTTAAAAATAAAATCAGTTAAATTTTGCAGTTACTGGATTTTCTGATGATGTTGGAGTGCTAACCATAATATTTCAAAAGAAATTATTGCTAACTGTCAGTGTAAATGTTTATAGATATCTAGACTTGTAAATTTCAAAACCTGGCAATAATTAATTTCCATTCCAACACAAGACTAGCATTGCATGGTGTTTATTGACTCTGTGGCAAAATAAGTTGTTGAGTGTTTAGAACTGGCTTGATGTACAGTAATATTTGTAGTTAAGGACTCTGTTGAATCCTTGTGTAGGAATATAAGCAATGGAATAACTGACAGCCTTGGTATTTTAGAATGGACAGCTGAAGCATATTTTAATCGTTGTGTGTGTTAACAAATACAAGCATCCTTGAATGAAGTAACAAGTTTAGAAGTTAAAAGGCAGCTAAAATTTGGGAAATTAATTAAAACTGGGCTGATTACAGATAATACACAAGCTCTCACACATGTCTACTATATAGTTTTCTAGAATTTAATTATTTTATTAATATATTTACCTATTTTATTGATATTCACTGTTAAATTTTTGATTTGGAGGATCAGTATTGTTCAGTGCCTCAGTGATATTATGGCTATAATTTTTTCACAAAGTATCCACTTCAGGATTGAAAGTTATCCACATAATAATGTATCTGGGTATGTTCACAGAAAAGCTGTTCATAGAACCACAAGCTTCTGAACATTGAAAAGCATAGAGCTATAATCATAAAATTATTGATTCTGAGCAGACATAATTTGATTCAGAATAAATATCTAGTAGATTTCCTATATACTCATGTAGGAGAATTATAGAAACATTTAGAATTATTAGCTTTATTATTAGCTTGCCCAAATTGTCAGGCTAACTAATATGCCAAGTAATTACATGTGTAGATAGACTGACAGATAAAAGTACAGGTAGTCCTTGACTTACAACCACAATTGAACCCAAAGTTTATGTTGCTAAGCGATACATTTGTTAAAAGTTTTGCCCCATTTTACAACCTTTCTTGCCACAGTTGTTAAGTGAACCACTGTACTTGTTAAATTAGTAACACGGTTGTTAAGTGAATCTGGCTTCCCCATTAACTTTGTCAGAAGGTTGTAAAAGGTGAACACATGACCCCAGGACACTGCAGCCATCATAAATAGGAGGCAGTTGCCAACCATTTGAATTTTGATCACATGACCACGGGATACTACAGTGGTTGTAAGTGTGAAAAACAGTCATAAGACATTTTTTTCAGTGATGTTGTAACTTCAAACAGTCACTAAATGAACTGTTGTAATTCAAGGACTACCTGTAGTCAATAAATAGATTCAAACTAGGAACTGAAATAAATTTGCCTTTCTAATTTTCATTTATTGAACATATAAGCTTTTGCCTCGCAGTCCAGAATAGATGTATGTATTTATGCTGCTTTTATGTTTTAGATGGATATTTTATTTTGATCTTTTTTTGCTGATGAATCAGTTCAGTTCTGACATTATAGGTAAAGCACCCAAACTGATAATATTACATACGGGAAGTTCAGGCCTTATTAGAACCATATATTTTGCCACTATGGAGAAGGATTTTAATTTCTTTTCAACTATTTGGGCAATTCATTTTTCTGCTTACATGAATGGATGCATCATAAATATGTGTTGTGGGCAGACCACTGTGCCATTTCTGGTTGTTTACCTTGTGCAGATTAGAACTATTGCTTTTATTTATACTGGCTGAGAAATTTGCAAATTGTAGGTTAAAATGTCACTAGCTTGATAAAAGGCTTGGGTAAGGTAAAATTTCATATCCAGCACAACAGCATTCCACAACAAATAACTTGCATAAAATCGCCATGCATCATTTTTCTATAAGAAAACACTTTTTTAAAGTTTAAACACACATCTGTGAACAGAGAATGGGATAGTGCATCAGCCTAAATTTAAGCATATCTGCAGATAAATAACAGAGCCCTTACTGACTTTTCTTGCTAATTTATTTTAGGGTTATATGGCACTCATGAAAGAAGATGGTGTTCCTGATGACATGAAAGGAAAAGACAAAATTGTGTTTGGCAACATTCATCAAATATATGACTGGCACAGAGAGTATGTATGGTTTTTATTTTTGAGTAAATTTCATACTGTTTTTAACCTTGCAAGACTCACTGAAGAGATGGGTAAACTAACTCAAACATTCCAAGATACCATATTGGAAAAAATATTTGGATGGACTTGAAAGATGATAAAGGTGAAGAAGTGACTTCTTTATTTGATATGTTTTTGTTTTATCAAAACTGAGTCCAAATTTGCCTGCAGATAGCCATTATGTCACAGTAATTACATTTTTAATTTGTACAGTTCCACAGAAGTAGCAATCAGATGCAGCCAAAAGTATTGGTAACCCTTCACTTTTCCCCGCAAAATCCCAAAATTGCTATGATATAATTTGGAAGTGATAAAAATAAATGGCATCCACCATTCTTTATTCTGTAGTCCACGGGTATCAAACTCGCAGCGTCACGATGTCATCATGACATTTCGCAAAGTTTTTCTCATTTACAGAGCTGAGCTGGGCATGGCCTGTGTTTGACTCATCCAGCTCAAAGGCCGCCAGTTTGATACCTCTGCTGTAGTCCATCAAATTGACACTTTATTTTGGTGTATTATTCTGGAAAATAATAAAACAAGTAAGAGTGACATTGTCAGTTAGACATTCATTATCAAAAGAAGCACAGTTGTTTACTTTCAGTAAATTGCTTTTCAGAATAAAGACCCTGTACTTGGCATGAATTTTCCAGAGCCCAAGAGCAGACTACTCTGTGCAGATCAAGATTAGCATGGAGATGTAGATAATTCAAGCTGATTATTGGTGTAACTCCCTAACTCTGTAGATTTCCAAGTCTCAGAATTCTCAGCAAGTCTATGCTGGCTGGGAAATTTTGGGAGTTGAAGTACATGGATGTATCAGGGTGATGCTTAAATAGCTACCCATTGTTCCTTATAACCTATTTCTATTAGGCATCGCACACAGCTTCATCAGGATCACCCTCTACTTATGTGGATTGGTCAAAATCCTTTGGATATACAATAAGATTTCTTTTAACTATGGGGAGGAACTTTTATTAAATTCTGACAAATTTAGCTGAAAATTTAAGTCCCTCCATTTTATAACTGAAGAAGTCTGCCATAGATAACATTTCTATTTTGAGACCCAGATAGCAAACAGCATTTGGCCCCTGGGCTGAATATATGAAACAGAGATATTGGAAAGTCTACAGATAAAAATAATTGTCTGATGAACTAATCACATTCAAAAGGCATTTCACAAGGGATTTAGCTGTCTGAAGAATCTGTATGTGAAAGAACTTTATTACCATTATTATTAGATCTCAAAATGGTCAACTGTCTCTCCCTTCCCTTTTAATATGTCTGTGAATGAGTGATGATGACTTCTTAATAGATAGACCTTGGACTAGATCCAGTTGTTAGCTTTTAGTACAAGCTCTTGAGACATTATTTTTGAAGGTAATTTTTCCCTTTAGCATGCTGATTAAAAATAATGTTTCAGTTTGTTTTTATTAAGGTTTAGAGGTAGGTAAGAGTGAATTCCTGATGTGTGCCCAGTTTAGTTCTACTAGTTCTACATGAAAGGAAAGAAAATTTGCTACTTGATTCTTGTTTGATATAACCCAGTTTCTCGCGGAGCATCTTATGTAGGAAAAATTGCTGTTTAATCAAATCCAGGCAGGGTATCTCAGATGTATTCTCCACATGTCTTCATTGTAGTAATTGATATTCTTCAATGGAGCAAATATAATGAATCTATTTTGAAACTATTACATCTTGCCCTATTCAAATAAACAAAAAGTTTTGTTTATGTGTTTTTTTTCTCTGCAGTTTCTTTTTAGGAGAATTAGAGAAGTGTCTTGAGGATCCAGAAAAATTAGGATCACTTTTTGTTAAACATGTAAGTCTGAACACCAAGTTTGCATTTTTATGTACAGAAGCTTTTTTTAAAGTAAGCAAAAACGCTTTAAAATGCAGAGTAAACAAAAAACAGTTCAGCAGCTCAAATATGTACATTTGTGTAAATGTGAATATATATGAGATCCAAAAGAGGAATATAAACATTTTAAATATCAGGATTCAGTATTTTGAACATTTGAATAGAGGAAGAGAATATACTGAGTAAAACTGAGTTAACATAGGAATGACAATTTATAAAATGTTATAAACTAAGGAGAAGAGCAACAAAGATGATTAGGGGACTGGAGGCTAAACATATAAACATATTGCTGGAATTGGATATGCCTAGTTTAATGAAAAGAAGACTTGGGGTGACATGATAGCAATGTTCCAATATCTAAGGGGCTGCCACAAAGAAGAGGGAATCAACCTATTTTCCAAAGTACCTGAAGGCAGGACAAGAAGAAATGGATGGAAACAACAGAGAAACAACACAGAGAAATTTCCTGACAGTTAGAGCAATTAATCAGTGGAGCAGCTTCCCTCCAGAAGTCATGGGTGCTCCACTACTGGAAGTTTTTAGGAAGAAATTGAACAACAATTTGTCTGAAATGCCTGAGCAGGGGGTTGGACTAGAAGACCTCCAAGGTCCTTTCCAGTTCTGTTATTTTGGATATTAAGGATATTTTATCATTTATAGGTTTTCTTCTCAACCACATATTGCCCACTTTATTCATATTCAAAATAAAAATCTTTGTACTACTTCGTGGTATATCTTCTTTTGCTTCATTTATTTATTTTTTCTTGACTTTTAAGTGAAAGTGGCAGGGCATGAAAACCTTGAAAAAAGCTAGGGATTCACAATCCTCTTGGTTCATAAGTGATCTTTTAGGAACTGTCATAGCTTTTCATGTTAAATCTTAGCAGAGAATAATATGGGCAATCAGAAACTAGGAGTAAAAAAATTAAAATTGATAGGCATTTTTGAATTGTAGTAATCCAAAACCTATGAAATATTTAAAAAAAAACAAAACGGTTACTACCTATTCTTTATACTGAAAATGAACTTTCAGGCTTCGTTTCTGGGCATCTAGCAGAGCATGGTAAAGTGCAACATATTTAATAAAAATTACACATTCTGTATAGAACCAGCATCCAATCTCAGCTGTGAAAAAATCTAACTAGTATATTTTGCAAAAAGTCTAAGTTTACATTGTAATTAATCTGCATGATTAAAGCTGTAAAGAACCTAAAGATATTTACTTAAGGAGGAGGCCATTACTGAAGTCTTGCCCCTGAGCTCTAGTAATTAATCTAAAGGCAGGTTTTGAAAAGGATATAAATACTTTCTGCCTGGAGGGACCAAGGGAATCTTTTTTCCTCACGGTTTCTCTTCATGCTCACCAACAGCTGATTTGAGATCCAACTACCTAGTAATTCTGCTTATTGCAGAGAAGTTGGAGGAAGATATCCTGAGCAATAAAGAAGACAGGGATGGATAAAATTGCTGCCAAGAAGACTCCTTCCCAACTCTGGGAGCTGGCTGAAAAGAACTTCCTGCCAAAGGATTTCAGCTCCATGACTGCTTGGATTTCAGCATTCCAAGCAGGCACAGAGCTGAAATCTGTGGGTAGGTAGTTCTTTTGTCTGGGCTCCAGAGAGGAGAGACAGCTGAAATCTAAGCAATCTTCTCAGCTCCTGAGTGGAGAGTCAGCATGGTAAGGAGGAGTGTCTCAGGAATGGGGCAGGGCTGTGCACTGTATCTCTCTGCTGAACATCCTGCTTGAATTTTGGCAGAGGATTTTCAGTTCCTGAATGCAGAGTGACACATGTAGCCCTCCCACTTTGTCACACATCCCCAAGATACCTGAGACTCTGTCCACTTAATGGCCCGTGAGATCACTTAATGACTGCTTTGCTCAATGACTGAAATTTCCATCAAATTGTGATCATGAGTCAAGGACTATTAGTATCTATAACACAATTTCATCTTTTCTGGAGACATTTTTTTAAAAATGTCTTTCTTTGCTGTCAGACCTTGTTCAGTTAAGTCCTAAGTGGTGTAATTTAAAGAAATCAGCTTGCATTGTGTAGCAATTAGCTTGTATTTGTTACAGTCAGTTAGCAGAAGATAGCATTCTTTAGCTAATAGGGATCTGCTATATTTCCTCACATTGAGAAAGAACTGAACAGATGGAAAGGTAGCAAGATCCCGCCTAGTTAGAACATCTGAAAGTTCCATGATTGCAGCTACTCTACGGGAAAGAAAAGCTGGAAAGCATTTGAAGCTTTCCCCTTTCAGTTTTTTAATGGCAAATCTTCTTTGGCTTCTATGAAAGCAGAAACAGGGAACAATCAGAAAGAACAATAAAAGTCCGCTATTGACTCTCTTCCATGTAAATCTCTCCAGCATTCCCTGACAAGTCATTAGGGAACTTTCAGCATTCTAGAGTACAAGTTAATTTATCTAAATTGCATAGCATAGGCTCATCTGCACATCCTGCTTGCCCCAGCACAGAGATGTTTCTGCGGAACAGAAAAGCCTGATATCACCTGCAGCATGCCTCTATTTTTTCTGGGAAAACAACCTCTACTTTGTCTTTTCTTACTCCACATCAAAAATATGTTATCTAACTTCTAACAGTGCTTATATTTCTACATAGTCTGTCTGTCTGCAGTTCATTTTGTTATACGCAAATGCCTTCTCTCCATCTGGTTAGTATTTGCTATAGCAGGCATACAGCCCTTCTCTTTGGCTATTAGTTGCTGCCCCTTGTGGGTATTTTGTCCTGAGTTTCTGGATTGACTGTTTCTTTCAGAAGTACCTTCCCACATAAAGCTCAACAAACGATAGCCTGTCAGAGAAATTCAGAGAACCTCTGGACTTTCTTCCACACATACTTTTTTTTTGAACTTTTTCACTTTAAAAAAAAAATCAATCTACCAACAAATTGATGGAATGGTAGACGGCTTTTCATCCTCTCTTGTTGATGAATGGTAAAATGCTGGGTTGGTACTGACTAGAATTCTGCCAGTTTCCCTTTCTATCTGAAGTAAAAGCAGAATGATAAACTGTCTACAGATCTCTGTTAAGATTGGAAAATCCCTGTCCAAAGCGGAAGGGGAGTCATGGAAAAGGTTGGCAAATGGAAAACATATGTTCTCATAGACCACCCTCAGAAAGGAATTCAATAGGAGGCTTGCTTTCCCTAAACAGGTGGGAGGGATAAAGAAACAGGAATCACCATTTGGGAACTATGATAACTACTGTCCAGATACAACATCTGGCCACTATTAAGGCCAAAGCCTTGAAATCCAGACAGCAATTTCTCAAGCTAGCTTAATTTCCAGCCAAATTTAACATAAGAGGAAAACAGCTTACAACTGATGAGCTCTTACACAGCTTGAACTAGATTTCTGGAAGTTCAGTGTGCAAACAAAACCATTTTGGGTTTTTGTCTGATAACCCAGTTATTAAAACTCTCGTTGTTCCTGGTTTTTTTTCCTTGTGGTCAAAACTTTCTCATATTGTGAGCTCCAAATATCTCAATGCATAGAAATTTGTGCAAATAGTTGTTGCTCAGTTTATTATGAATACCTAACTTAATTGGCAGAGGCTGTTGTCAGTAAGATAACAGTAGTGACTATAGAAGTTGAAGCTGTGTAGAGCATCCTTAATGTTTTCCCACTTACAGAAAATGAAAGTAAGCATTAGACCTTTCTTTGGCTCTCAATGAAAACATGCTATAAAATCTAAGGCAATACCTATATGAGCTGGTGACCAGCAAAATGTATGTGAAAAAATTTCCTTCAGAGCAAAAAGTTGGGAAATCAGTATTTTGACCATATGCATATATCTATATATCTAATCAGTTCTGCAATTTATTAAAACTGTAATGACAGTTATGTTCATACTTCATTTTCTACTTAGATCAGTATGTTGATCAAACATAGCACACACAATAATATGATTTTCCTGCTTCTGTTTGGAAAAGATAATGCTACAGTTGTAGAGATAATTGCTATTTAAGATGTACAGTATATCTTTTTTTTAAACTGTGATAAACCAGAATAGAACCAGAATTCTCAGATTATAGTTATCTCAATTTTAGTCCCAAGTCAGTTTACTTTATGTTTTTTCTGCACTACACATTTATTGTTCTTTCCTTTCATTCCAGGAGAGAAGATTGCACATGTATATAGTTTATTGCCAAAATAAACCAAAGTCTGAGCATATTGTCTCAGAATACATTGATACATTTTTTGAGGTAAGTGCCAAAAAAGGGGGGGGGAGGTATTCTGTGTCTGTGTCTCTTGATAGAAGGGAAACAGCTACAATCTTCTCCAAATTTACTTAATCTTTTCCATTTTTGATATATTGACACCCTTGGGATTGGGGCTAAAATTGGTTTATTTTTACCAAATGAATGAATGTATTTCCTGTCTATTAACTCTGACATTTAATATCTCTGTATAGCAAATTCCAGTTCAGAGATGGATTACATGTAACCCGTGACTTCATTGTAAAACTAAATCACAATAACTGATCAAAGTAAATCAATGCATTCCCCAATTGCTTATACATACCAGAATAAGGAGATTCAGATGAAGGGGGGAAAGAACAAAAGGGACATTAATACTTATAGCTGTAGTACCTAATAAGGATGTTTTTATTCAGCCATGTCTTACGTATAAAGTTCTTTCACAAGGCTGATTCTGACAACTTGATACAGGCAAGTAGGGCAGCTGTGCTCCCAAATGTGAATGATCATGTAATACTTCTGGGAATGTGAGTGATTAACAATAAATTGGATATAATTCAGAGGCCTGTTGGGGGAAATATTTCAACCTTTTTTTGTCAGACCTGACAGGATAGAACTGGCTCATACTGCAAAGTGAAGTGAATTGATTGTTTTTTCACCCAAAAATACCCCCCAGGCACCCTCAGGTTTAGCATCCCAAAACTGTACAACACAGGAAACTGCACTGAATTCAACCAGGTTTCCCCTTTTCATTAGTTCAGGCAAGGATGATAAGATCAGCTGCAAGGATGAACCAGTAGGGTTTTTCTCCCTCACTCAAATTGTAAAAAAATAATCCTTCTCCCTCATTGAATATATACAGAATGTTCTGTTTATTGATAAACTTTCACATAAATAAAAACCAAAATATCTCAATTCATTTTGTAATTAAAATTGAGAATTGTATAGGAGAAACTGGAGAAATATAAAATGCAGTATATCTAATGTGTCTTCTTAACCTATAGAAAGTATTCTGAACTATACAATATTATTACTAGGATCTGAAGCAACGTTTGGGTCATAGACTTCAACTCACAGATTTGCTGATAAAACCAGTGCAAAGAATTATGAAGTATCAGTTGTTACTAAAGGTAAGTAACTGAATGCTCCAATTTGCACTTAAATTACAATGTCACATTTGGAAATCCAACTCTATATGTATACTCTTTTCTATATCATTTTGTCAGAGGTGCAAGCATCTTCTCACCCCTCGCCATTCACTTTTTTTTCCTCATGTGACTAGTTTTGTTTCTTTAGGCTCTTAACAACTAGTCCCTTTGAACCTCTCAGAGTTCTCCGTTAACATTGTTACTGGAAGATGGCCTTTCTGATAAACCTTCTCTTCAGTTGAAAGGGATGGGAAATTAGGGATTCAGTCTTGAAGGGGGATCTGTGTGTAGTCAATCATGACAAGGTGATACTAGGACCAGTTCCCTGCTTCATGGCCAATATTAATTCCAAACTTCATTGAGCTGAAGAGATTATGCTCCCCAGGCTCTTCCCATACCCCTTCCATCTTAGAGAACAAATCTGGCAAAAGCAAAAGGTTCACACAGCAGAGGTCTCACACTTCACACATACTCAAGTGGGACTGTTGGCTTCCTATTTTTTTTAAAGATTAAAAGCAAGGAAGGTAAGTGGTTTGGGAAATGTATCAAGCCAGCAGGAAAGAAGTTCCTCCTGGCATCTATCAAAGTGGTGGCTGTATCAATTGTAGGGAACTATTAACTCTCTATCTAAACCCAGAGAGTTCAGCTGAAAGGTGGGAAGATGTCAAATCATAATTTTATCAATGTTGAGTAAATAATATTGTTAAAAAAATCATAATATAGAAAGAAAATATTTGAGAAATTTACTGGAAGAATTCTGACCACTTTTATCTAAACCAGTGATTTGAGATTAGAAGGCAAAGGTCAATTTGATAAAAATAAATATTGAAGACCAAATAAATGTTTACTGGAAAATGCATTTCCTATTTTTAAAATGTATTTTCTAAGAAAATGGTAGTTAGATATAGCAGATGGAAGACCAACGGTTGCATGGATGTATCTACAATCAAGAGTTAGGAAACAGACAGTATTTTACTTTATTTTTATTTTTTACCATTTGAATTTTCTATCTATGTTTAATTTTTTTATGTAATTGCAGCTTCATAGAAAACCTAGAAAAGAATGGTGGATAAATATCTATTTTATTATCTGCCATTTCTGAAACAGATATTCCAGCTGTTTTTAACTGAAGATCTAATTCTATGATTTTTCTTTACAGGATTTCCTCAAATACTCTAAAAAAGCTAATCTTGATACAACTGAACTAGAGGTACTTGAAAAATGTTGCTTATTTTTAAAGTGTATTTATGATTCCAGAACAATAAAAATATTGCTTTAAAACCATTACTAAAACCATCTTGGTAAGTTTCATAGTAAGAACAATCTGGTACACTTTTTCAGTATTATGTCAAAATCATTGCTTTTCTTCTCCACCCCTTTGTTCATGCGAAGATGATTATAGGTTATATAATTTCTATTCTGGAAAGTGATGGTTAGTCAGATGACATGGAATGACATTTCTCAAATATATTTTAATGCACCAAGTTCAGTAGATGGCAACAATCAAATGCAGTTTGATTCAAAACTCTCTTTAGGAGTATCATGCTCCTTACTGCCCCAGTGCGTTTTATTTAAGCATAAGATACCATTTTAACTTGGCACTCTTTAAACCATTAGCCAAGCATGTGCAGCTGGGCATGGGTATTTGTGTGTGGTGGAGAGAGAGGGCGAGAGAGATATTAAAATGTATTCAGATGAAACTCAGGAATCCTACGAGAAGACAAACTCTTGATACTCCAAGTCTGTGTTTACCTCATCCCATGAGATGGAATGGTGGATAACTTCCTTTTAGTCTTCACATGAAGAATTCAGTTATTTTCCCCATCGTTGCTTAGATCCTGTCAGGTATATAATGCAGCATGCATGTAACTGCTTGGTACTTTTTGGTATTGGCTGACTCATTAGTAAAGGAGTAGAAATCCAGATCACCCCTCCTCCTGTTCCCAGATACTGTAGCTTCACCTGGATTGTATCTTTCTGTCAATAGTTGAAACCTAAGATGTTCAGCAAGCCGGTCTACATCAAATAAAAAGGCATTAGCTGTAGATGCAGCAAAAGTTATAAATTGTTAACCCATCGCTTAGGAGCTTCAAGAATTTATATTGTGATGGAATGCCACTTTCAGTTAGATGCTGTACTTTCACTCCTTCTATTAACAGTGATTACAAGGTCATTAGGCTCATAAAACTGAACATAACTCTGGCACTTAATTATAAATAGTATATAACAGATATAGGAGAAAAATACAGTATCCATGACATAAAATCCTAACACTAGGGTTACAAAATCTTGTTTTAGTTACATTGATGGGGAGTAATGGAAGGTTGTAACGAATCTGGAGGATGCCAAGCTGTGACAAAAGTAACTTTAAATCTGATATACACATGTTAGAGGAGGGTGCAACTAGTGCTCTAATTTCTCTCAATTTATTCAACAGAGAGCCGTAGAAGTAATGTGCATTGTTCCAAAACGGTGCAATGATATGATGAATGTCGGTCGTTTACAAGGGTTTGATGTAAGTTTTGGGGGGTTTGTACTCTTTCTTTATAACAAATGTTTTTACAATCATGTGGGATGTTCTTAGCTATTTCAAACTTCAGATTTTCTTGTAAAAGCCAATTAAAATTCCTTGTCCAGTTACATCCAGACTCAAGAATGTGATGTTGACTGAAAATCAGAGCCTTAGGCTAGAAATGGTCCTAGAAATCATGATCCTTCTTTCTGAAGGCTGGGCCCAGACACAGAATGTATTATTTCTCCACTTTTCCCTCATTCCATTCTCTCAGAGACCTGTTCTCATTTGTTCTAGCATACATCTATCATAATAGTTTTAGGGATTGTTTGATCAGAGTATGTAAAATTATGTTTCTAGGCTTAGATCACATGCGTGGTAGATAAAGCTAGTGCAGATTAGCCTTACATGTGTGGAATTCAGTGAATGAGATAAGACAGGAACTTAACTTTCTGAACATACATATTGCAGAGAGTTGAAGAGATTTATTGACAAATCTAGAATTCCATGAAAAAATGTGTGATGTTATATAGAAAGAACATTTCTGTTTCAGTGAAATTCTTTTCTTTTTGCATTTTTCTTCAGAGGTAATTCTCATTTTACCTCAAATTTGGGATGCTGTGGGAATAAATTAATGCATTAATATTAATAAATATACTAATAATAAGTTAGTAAATTGAAAAGGATTATACACGCATGAAGGTGTGCTTGAATTATAACTAACTACTGTTTTACTTGAAAGTAATAGTTTCAAGTTTCAGCTATCTTTTTCAGTTAATTACTACAAGTTTTAATGAAATTTATTTTGATCCCTATTTTAAGGGTAAAATCGTCGCACAGGGTAAGCTGTTGCTGCAAGATACATTCATGGTTACGGACCAAGATACAGGGCTATTGCCACGCTGCAAGGAAAGACGTGTCTTCCTCTTTGAGCAGATTGTGATATTCAGTGAGCCTCTAGATAAGAAGAAAGGTTTCTCAACACCAGGATTTTTATTTAAAAATAGTATCAAGGTATTTGCATTTGTATGTTTGTGTTTTTATAACTGTGCAGTTACACATAGAATTTTAATGGCATTTTAATTCTGTTTTGATTCTCCTGTAACATTCTTTTTTTTTTTTTTGAGCTTGGAATAATCTGTAGCTCAAAAAGCAATAATCAGTTGAAATAACTTTTAACTCTGAATATTTTCCATTCAGCCTTCTTTCCTGTTGCTTTGCATCATTCTGACAGTTACATCCAAAGAAACCTATTCTTTAATTTATGACTGGCATTATATTTCTTAGGAACCAGAAGCTACATTTGACTCAGGAAATGCTTTGTGCCATTCTTACCCCACATCCTGCAACTGTGTGATGTGAGCTGCAGATTAAAAGGCTTATGGCTTGTACTAGTTATGATGCACAAAGAGCCCAATAAAAAAACAAAGTCCAGTTGCCTTTTGAAAAAGCACCTTTGGAACAATCATGACATGGATGACTGAATATCTCCATAGATATCTAATACAAAAAGTTAAAGCCAGATTTCATAGTTGAGCTGATTCTATGTTGACTTCAGACTTAATAAAGGCTAGGGAAGTATTACAGTGGGCTTGTCTTGTATAGAACATCTCTTTCTGCATTTGAGAAATAAACAAAGACCAGTTAGACACAGTGAAGCAAAATATACAGCAGAAAACAACAGGGAAATCCAAAAGAGCTCCCACACCTCTCTGTTCATTGAACTTATACAGAAGAGCCCAAATGTGCAAAATTAGCTGTTCAAATTAAATTGGCCTTTGAATAAAATTTGAGTTTTGTATTCTCGATGGCCCTTCTATTGAATGGCTTCCTTAGTTTTTGAGTTCTCAGTCTCCAATTATAAAACAGTATTAGATTGTCTTTTCAGTAATACAGTTTAGAATAGCATTTTATCCAAAGGGCCCTAGGTTGCGGGACTTTTCTCTGAAGCATCTGCATTGTGAAGTCTTCTCCCCCAAGAGATGAGCTCAGTCTCATAACTCCTGAGCTTTTTAAGGTCTCTTAAGACCTGGTTATGCTAGCAGGCCTTGGAAACCGAGGGGATGGGTGAATTTGTGAGATGGCTCCATTCTTTAATTTTTTATACAGACATATCATTGTGTGAACAGTTTGGCATCTGGGTATCATGCCTTCAATGCAAATAAATTGATATTCATCATATTTATATCATTTAACCAAATTATATAATTCTAACAATATTACAGATCTTTATAACAAATTATCGTCCTTCATTGTTTAGTTATTCAATGTTTCAATATGTCATTTTGTGCCAATCACACTATTTTAAGTTCATATCTTTAGTATAGGTAAAATATTATTAGTCCTCTCTATTACATTTAACCAGTTTGTATAATTCTAATATTAATACAGACACTTTTATGGTATTGAAATCTTCCATTATTACTTATTCAACTTATAAAATTATTTTTATATCAATCAACATGTTTTGGATATCATACCTTTTAATACAGATAGGCTACTATTAATCATCTTTATTACATGTAGCTAATATTAACATAGATAAAATTATCAATCTTATCTATTACATTTAGCCAGTTTATACCTCATTGATCGCCTTTATTTCTTATTCAAATTATAAGGTTATTTTTATGTCAGTCACCATCTTCTACATATCATACTTTTTAATACAAATAAGCTATTATTAATCATCTCTATTATATTTAATGAATATGCATTTCTTGTTAAATTTATAATTCGATTATACCATCATTCAAATTTTAATTTTTCTTCTATGT
>JANHFL010002990.1:407444-441101 GCA_032468155.1 Oxyrhabdium leporinum | reverse complement strand
ACCCACCAGCCCCCACCCTTCAGCCTCTGCCTCCCAGCAATTTGCCTCCTTTCAGCAAACAGCCTGGTCAGCTTCAGCATAGTCTGATTTAGCATGAGCAGCTGATTGTGGGTTGGATCTGCCTCTCGGAATACCGACAATCAGCTGTTCCAGTCTGCAGGGATCGCCATCACCTATTGCCACCTCCACGTGCCCCGTTTTTGGTCTCCACTAGCCCCATGGGATGTGTGGAACAGCTGATCATCGGTATTCCTGGAGGCAGATCCAACCAACAATCAGCTGTTTATGCTAAATCAGGCTGTGCTGAAGCTGACCAGGCTGTTTGCTATTTGCTGCAAGGAGGCAAATTGCTGAGAGGCAGATCTTTTTTTCTTGTTTTCCTCCCCAAAAGCTAAGTGCATCTTATAATTTGCAGCGTTTTATAGTCTGAAAAATACAGTAATTCTTATCACTGTGTAGATTGCAGCCTTTTTAATGAGAACTAGAATATGAATTTTCTAAATTAAAATCCAACTCTCTCTAAAACCGATTCTTAATTTTACCACAGATTGGCTGGCTTGTTGCAATTAGAATGTAACTTGGGTGTGGTTATTCGTAATAGCTGGTATAATTTTGCCTTACTTTGTAACTTTGTTCTGAGTTACTAATATTTGTTCTGAAGTTAACTAACATGAGTATTTTCCTGAAGCGGTATCTATATGTTAGGTAACTTATGAAAAGAACAAATTGTGACTGAAGTTTACAAGTGAGTAGCACTTACTCCACAGTAGTGTTCTCTGGATTACTGACAGAATTCCTTTCCTCAAAGTTTAATATGTGTAAAATGACTCCCAGTCATCATTTACAGCTCATTTGGTGTCAACATACAACATGCTCATTTTCTTTGAGCAGATGCAAATTAGAATAGCTAAAAGAATTGTTAAATTTAGTTAACAACCAGGCAAGGAAGCT
Source organism: Oxyrhabdium leporinum (assembly GCA_032468155.1). Taxonomy (NCBI): domain Eukaryota; kingdom Metazoa; phylum Chordata; class Lepidosauria; order Squamata; family Cyclocoridae; genus Oxyrhabdium; species Oxyrhabdium leporinum. The sequence goes on along the minus strand of JANHFL010002990.1, from coordinate 440,150 downwards.
TTGGTTAAATTAGGGTTGAGCTAATACATTTTTCAATTTTGTAAAATATGAATTTTTCCTATGACCTGTTTTATTGTATTGTTGAAAAGAGAGGATTGAAATCATTTTTTTCTCCAAAACTATAAACTTACTGCTGTGCTCTCAAAATTCAGTATTTGACAAGTAACTAATTTATACTTGCAAGTGACTTGACTGTGCAGACAGACTGATATTAATTGTTAATTATGCTATTGCAACCATGCATCCTTTTCTTCATTCAGGTACATAAAGGTCTCCAGTCACTAGTGATCAGTACAACTATGCTATTATAATATATATTTAATGAAAAAATAACATGAAGGTGAAAATCATTCTAAACTTCCTGCTTTTTGTCTAAATAAAGGTGAGTTGCCTTTGCTTGGAGGAGAACGTAGACAACGATCCGTGTAAATTTGCACTAACATCAAGAGCAGGTGATGTCATGGAGTCCTTTGTTTTGCATTCCACCAGTCCAGGAATACGTCAAATGTGGATCCATGAAATCAACCAAATCTTGGAAAACCAGCGTAATTTTCTAAATGGTAAACATTCCAATTTTTTACTGATATTTGTTGTTTCCAAACATTTGATGATCCAACTAATATGTAATGAATCAATCGCTTTTATAATCAATCTAGATAATATGTAAATTAGGTTGGTGGGTTTTTTTAGCTTTTGCAATTCTCCAAAACCCTTTTATCAATCAGAAGTTAATATTTTGCATCTGCTTTTTCTTTTATTTCCTTCTGGAAAGGTATTATTCTTAGCTGTCATTCATTGTAATGCCTGTGAATAATTTAAGCATTTTAGGTGAGCACAGTATCAGCCTATAGTTTCCTGGTGTTTTCTCATTTGCTGTGTCTTTTTGAATCAGATATGTTTTGCCAGTTATTAACCATTCACTAATGTCTCCTTTATGCAATACTTCATCAACTTTAGTTATGATTGAATATAAACTAATCAGACATTTGAACCAAACGCCAACTGCTTATTTTCAGGAATTGTCCAGTTTTTAATCCTTTTCACTCAATTTCTAACCATTTCTGCTATAATTAATAGTTTTTCCATTTGACTTTTTAAAATTCATCCACTATTTTTTATTATACGTTTACTGAATTTCTCATAGATCTGTCTAAAACTGAATTATTTTCTTTTTGTTTGGTTTCCCATTTTCAGAATTTTTATTATAATTTACTTTGATAGAATCACCTTTGATCTGATTTGAAATAGCTGATTTTGCTTAAATTGGGAGCCTCGTGTAGTTAATTTTCCCAGCTACTGTTGTTATTTGTTGCTTTATGATTTCCAAAGCTTTTTCAATTGTTCTGGACCAAACCAATGTTTTTTATTAGGATTTTCTTGATTCTTACATAATTTTTGCTCTTTCATGTTTTTTAAATTACTTGCAGCTGATCTTAATCTCTTTATCTTGGTCTCGAGTCTGATTTTCCACTTTTGGAATGAATATGATTTTGCTGTGAGGGTTCTCTAATTTCAGTACCCTGTTCTCCTGTAAACCCCACTGCTGAACTGGAGGCAGCCTGATTGTCAGTTCGATAGATGTTATTTTAATCTTTATAAGCACCTCATTAACTTCCTTCATTGTAGGTCCCTGGTCTTTTAGGGGCATTACTTTAAATGCTGTCAATCTTGGTCTGCTGTTGTTAAAGATTGCAGGTCATTAAGCAAGGGCCTCGCTGCAACTTTTTGCTGGCTTCCAGGAACCAATTTCAGTGGGGAAGATAGCAGGAAGTTGCAAGTGCCAAGGGGCTCACAAGCAGGCCAGCAAGCAGGTAAGTGGCTGCTGTCAGGCAGGGGAGGTTGTGGGAGTGGTCAGCACAGCATGAGTTCATCGGGTCAGGGGATAGATGCTGCCAGATGGGGGAAGGGCACGCCAGGAAGTGCAGGTGACCAGCATAAGTGCAGCAGCATAGGGAGGTGGCTTTCCCAGGCAGGGGAGGATGTGTGGGTGACCAGTACAGTGTCAGCTGTAGCATGCAGGTTGTGGGTGGCTGATGCCTGGTGGGGGAGTGGTACCTGAGCAGTTTGCAACCTTCCCTTCTGGCTTTCCCATTTACTTTGTTTTGAGAAGACAGCAGGAAGATCACAAATGATGATCACGTGGTCACAGGACACTGCAACCATCACAAATGTATGTCGTTGTTTTATTCTTATACCATTTTGTAGTAGCAACTGTCAAGGTGTAGGTGAGGTAATAAAGATGAACGTCATGTTATATACATTGCAGGTTTTAGTGTTTAATTAATTATATATTTTTCATGTCTAAATTATTACTTCTTTTGACGTGCATGGTAAAGCATTTGTATGTATAAAACATGTTGCATTGGAAGTCAAACAAGACTATTGTCCATCATTTTTCTTTCTGTTCTTTTACATGCTAGTGGGCTATTTCTCCATCAAAAGAGGGGTATAAATGCTATTTCACAGGTGATGTAAGCCTTGCCCATCAAAACCACTGCTTATTGTCTACCAGCCAAATTTAGTTTGCCATATGAAAGACTGTTTTACATCATCTTTCATTTTTATGTTTTTTTTTTCCTTATTGCAGCCTTGACATCACCTATCGAGTACCAGAGGAATCATAGTGGTCCTGGAAGCAGCAGCAGTAGCAACAACAGTGGCCCTAGCACCTGCACTGGAATCCCCAGCTCCAGCCGTAGCAGGCCTTCCCGGATCCCACAGCCAGTCCGACACCACTCCCCAGTCCTGGTCTCCTCTGCCACTTCAGCCCAAGCAGAGGCAGACAAGATGTCAGGTATGTCCATTCACAATTCCTCCCTGCCTCCCCACACCACCACTCTAGAGGCTGGCTTTAGCCAGGCAGGCAGGCATCCATCCAATGTACAGCAGAATGGTCCAGAAATAGAGAAGATCCCCAAGATGAAAGCAATGGAAAGCCCCCGGAAGACATCTGGAAGTCCTTGCGGCTCAGCAGATTCAGATCAAAAGGAATGCCGTGGGAATTCAGAGGAGAACCGTTCAAGGAGCAACGTAGGATCATTGACACTGGGAAAATCGAGACCAGGAGCCATCTCGCCAATAAACTCTCCTTCTGCAATGACTTTCCCATCTCCTTTTGGAAAGGAAACTTTTACACCCAGCAGCCCCCTGCAGAAGGGCTCCTTTTGGAGCTCCATCCCAGCATCCCCTGTCAGCCGTCCAGGCTCCTTCACTTTCCCCGGGGACAGTGACTCCCTCCAGCGCCAGGTCCATCGCCACTCTTCACACAGCAAGGACACAGACCGCATGAGCACTTGTTCCTCGACCAGCGAGCAATCAGTACACTCCACCCAGAGTAATGGGGTAAGAGCCGGAGCACTTCTATCCTGCGAGCTCTTCTAAAAAATCTTCCCATCTCCCCTTCTTGTGCGTGACCATCATATCTCCATACTAACTTCTGGCTCTCCAGCGCTGTATCACTGCTCTGCAATAATAATCAGTTATGCTCCAACTTTTTCTACCAAATTTTGGTAGAAACATATCTGTGTGTGTATACAGAAGACCTAGGCTTGCAGTATGTATACAGATACACAGAGAAACTTTCTAACTCTTCATTCTGCTGAAAAAAAAAGGGGGTCTGCTAGCCTGGTTTCTACTAACTTTGCTCTTCGCTTTCTTTCGTCTAACACGAAGGCACAAATTTAATATGCTGTGCACAGCCACCACGGTGGAGCTCAATTCATGCAACTTCTGTATTTCCATGGCAGACTTGTTCAGGGTTTCCTCTTCCTCCTCTGTTCAGATACAAGCACAACAGTTATTCTTTCAGTACTGAGGAAAAGTTTGAAGAAAACGATTGCCTTGCTGATCCAGACTCCAGCGCATTCTGTTTCCAACAGCAGCCTGCGAGATGTATCCGGGAAGCTCACAAACGGGGCTTGAATTCAACCCTGTTGTTACTGTTATCTGGCATTCTGATGAACACAGAGGTTTTCTTTAACTGCCACTCTGAGTTCTTTTTTATTATTATTATTTCAGTTGAATTGCAACATTCTGTTAACTTTAAAAGTTCAGCTACCTTTTTGCTATCTTTAAAATGGGGCAAAGAATCGTCCATTAAAAAAAAAAGATCCTAAGTGCTGTCAAATGCACACATTATCCATAACCAGTCTATAGTTTTAACTGCATAACTTAGCTCTCTTAGGTGTTTAAAAAGCTATAGGTTAGAGTAATTTCAGTTTTTAGCTGCTCCACTAGTTGGTTTGCAAGGGAACAGCATGGTTGTCTGCCAACAAAATCTACAGCTTCTGTTTTGGACTTCTGTTTTAATATACAACATGTCATTCAAAGGAGACCTGAGTATTAAAAAGAAAAGAAAAGAAACACTGCTCATGGGGAATGTGATGGGTACATATCAACTCTTGTCCTTTCCCTAGTTCAGTGTACTGTACAATTTACAGCTCCTTTTACAGCTTCTGCACATCATCAGTTATATATCACATGGCCTTCAGAAACGTTATTGCAAGCATGCACTACCCATTTTTTTTAACAATATAGCACTCTCCTGATTCTTCTTCTTTCACTTACTAGAGCGTAGCTTTAGGGTCGGAATTTCTGCTTTGCATGCATCCTCTTGTTTCCAACTTCTATTGTTATTTTGTTAATTTAATTGGACTGCAGAATGCTTTTTTAATTGTTTTCTTAGGAAAACACCGGCTTGGCAGCCAGTGTAAATAGGCTGTTAGGCTGTTGCAAGTAGAGATAACATGTATTATTAATGCAAAGTATCAAAGGGAAAGTATCAAAAAATAACTGGGGAAATGTGATTTGTGGCAAATTTCCCATTTTATAAGAAAACCGGGGTTTTGGATTCAAAGGCGTGCAGATATGTAGAGCAAATTACAGAATTACAGTAACAATTATTAAGAGATTGCCTAGAAACAAAAAGCTGTTTACAATAAAGTATGGCTACACTTCTTGGTAGAAGACTTGACATTTGTTACACAAGCAACACTTGAGATTAAAAAAAAAACTAGCCACTTTTCATTATTAGTAGTTTCCCTTATTTAAAAAAAAATTCACCTCTATTCTGATAAAGGAGGAAAATCCTTCTTCCAGGTCAGTGGATAGCAACATCCAATCTGCAAATCACTTTTTGCAGGACTTGAGGATCCAATTAAATTATCATAGCATTTAATCTTGAGCAGTCATAATGCCTGAGTATATCAGTTGAACATGGAAAATCATTGGCAAGAACAATGCCAATTACAGGAAATTATGCTGTAAGTTTCTAAGATCCAAGAGTTACAAGGTTTAAAAAGCTGTGAGTGGACTAAATTAAGTAGTTCAGTTCTAAGGTTCTAACTTTTTAAATGACTTCAGTTTCCTAAACATTTCTAGCTTTTATAGTAGTTTTTAATGCTTGGATCTTGATCCCTTCAGCCATAGTGCTCTGTTATAGCTGAAAGAAAAAGGGGTCATTGTATATAAGTTTATTAAGCATCTTAAATCCTATTTAAGATAGAGCTTAATATATAGTTCTTTGTTTTGAATACAATGAAAAAGCATGATGTAATCAGGATTTCAGAATCAATGTACAAAGAAGTGAGTTGGGTTGATACTCATTTCCAATTTCTGAGGATATTTAGAGATTTTTTTTAAATCTCTGAAATACTCTGCTCTTGATACTTCAGTAATGCTAAAAGTTTTCATTACCTTCAAAGGAAAAACTTTTGCTTTTTTAATGAGCGAAGGTTTGCCCTTTGCAAAACAAGTTCTCAGGTTTCCCAGAATAGCCATTCAGGTAATTTCTGTAGACATGAGGTCATTGTTGAATTTGATATATGACTAATTAATTGACACTAGGTATATATGAGGTTGTCTTAAATTGAATGAGATCATGTGTTGGTTTAGCAAGTCAGCAAATCCAACTGACAGTGGCTCTACATGGTTTCAAATAAAAATATTTTCTGACTTTTATCTGAAAATGTCAAGGAGTACACTTGAGAATTTTTGCATGCAAAAAGATGTACTTTCCTCTTTGTACCTATGAATGATCATTTAAGATATGATTGTTCAAATACATCCACATAGATGTACTGTACGGCCAAACAGTCATATATTGTTATCATTATAACAGTATGTTATTTCCCATATTGCCTGAAGGCTGTAGATAAGAATAATTTAAGACAAACTTTTAGACATTTATACACACACACACACACGCACATACACACACACAAAGACAGACATTTGTAAACTGCTCAGAGAGTGAGAGTGCTATCGCTATTTAGGCCCTGGCATTGGCTCCACCATTTCTAGTATATTGTTTTGCAGAAGATAGATTATAACTCCCATTTTCATAAAGCATTATTCTAAAAATTTGGAGAAGTGCAGTACATTGGGGAAAGTTATATCACACTGTTAAAAGGTAACTTAATCCACCCTTTGGAAATCTAGGAAATCATTGGCCTACTTTATCATTGTATTTAGCAATTTAAAATCCCATCTAATACAGCAATTAGCCTGGAATCTGAGGCTCCTGTATCCTAATAGGAGGAAGTACAATGAAGTACAGTGACTCACATCCCCTTCAGTCATCTGTTTTTACTTTAAAACGAAAACAAGAATTTCTAAAAATGTATAGAAGTCAAGAAATGCAAGCTTGTCATGCTGTGATTCCACAAGAAAGGAAGTTAAATATTTACTAGACTAACAGAAAAATAACATAATTGCACTTAGTTATAAAAAAATAGAATATAGTCTTCATATTGATCACTCTTGTTGCAGAGGTACTTAGATAACAGCACTCAATTTCATTATTTAACATCCCACTTTCATATAGCTGCTTAAAAGGTAACAGCCTTTTATTTTGTCATACCCTTTTCTATTTGTGTGCATTATCAACTTTTTCCTCCTCTCTTTCTCTCTCTCTCTCTCTCTCAACCTTCTAATTGGTTCTTCTATAGAGTGAAAGTAGCAGCAGTAGCAATATCTCCACCATGCTGGTGACACACGATTATACGGCAGTGAAGGAGGATGAGATTAATGTCTACCAAGGAGAAGTCGTGCAAATTTTAGCCAGCAACCAACAGAACATGTTTTTGGTGTTCCGAGCCGCCACTGACCAGTGTCCTGCAGCCGAGGGCTGGATCCCCGGCTATGTCCTTGGACACACCAGTGCAATCACTATTGATAACTCTGATGGAACAATGAAGTAGGTGTAATATATGCTTCTTTGATGACTTCATTAGTTTGCAATAGCAACAGAGTCCTGTGGTACCTTAGTGATATAAACTTTCCTAGGCCGGATCCAGTTCTCCAATATATAAAATGGGCTCCTATTTATTTTTGCAATACAAATAAAAACTACAAAATAAGTATTTTACTAAAATAGTTATTTTACTTAGAAAGATTGGTTTAATGAAGGATAATATTTAATGTTACTTCTCTAAAGTCATGATAAAACATACATTGTTCTTAAGATATTTCTTATCCTAACCACTGTGGATCAGTTAGCAGTCAAAAGTTACAGCACTTTGGAAAACTCCAATTGAAAGCTCCAAAGGCTGCTGAGAGTAATTATTTTATTTCTTTGTTTGTTTGTTTATTTCTGCCCTTTATTATTTTTACAAATAACTCAAGACTTCGAACATATCTAACACACTTTCCTCCTCCTGTTTTCTCTACAACAAGAACCCTGTGCATGAGTTGGGCTGAGAGAGAGTGACTGACCCAAGGTCACCCACAGGCTTTCATGGCTGAGGTGGGACTTGAACTTATAATGTCCTGCTTAGAAAGCAAGTGCCTTAATCACTAGACCAAACTAGCTCTCTCAGCATGTTTTATAATCTCTAACTTGTTACCACCAAGTAACATCTCTTTTACCTCCAAATTGCGCAATATGGTTAACATACCTGTTTTTTAATTAAAAAAAAAACCAACTCAAAAATCTATGCCCATTATAGCACATAGTCAGGACCACTGTATCCCTCAGCTACCTCACAAATCATCAAAAAACCAAAAGCATAGTTGCAGGTAACTAACTTGTAAACTGCCCTTATTTTACAATGATGTTAGTAATCATATTTTTCACAAAGTGACAATTAGAACAATCTCATAATCGCATTAAAATATTCTGTTCTCACTGTCATTTGAAGGGGGTTTCTCTTTTCCTCCCAGGTTTCTTTTCTCCTAGATTGATTTAAAACACTTTTTTTTCCCAATCAAAGTCATCCATAGGAAGATAATCCCAATCTATTATATTCTGGTTTCAGGAAGTCGTCATCTTGGCATACAGCACTCCGCCTAAAGAAAAAATCTGAGAAAAAAGACAAAGACGGCAAAAGGGAAGGCAAATTAGAAAATGGTTACCGTAAATCTAGAGATGGACTTGCCAATAAGGTTTCCGTGAAGGTATTTCTTCCTGACATTATGTTTGTAAATACTTATACGTGAAAAAAGTTAAAAACTTTTAACCTATAAAACATGGGATAAATTTTACCAATATTTCCTGAAAACCTGCTATTTTTTTTCAAAAACAAAAGGATACAAATCCAGACTGACATTCCTTTATTGCATGATGAAAAGGTCAGCATACAAATGAAAGTCTCAATTTCAATTGATTATCAAGAGCATTCATCATAATAACAAAAAGTAAATAAAAGCAGGCATAGTTTTAATAGTATAGCTAGATTTGTAACTCATTTTATGAAGGATTGCTATATCTACTAGCCTGAAAATCTTGTAGGCTAGAGAAACTAAAATTATTATTCTGAATACAGTACCATTGTGCTATCTAAATTAATTTAGCATGACCCCCTAGATCAGTTACAGCATTTTGATGCTCGGGGTATACTTTAATTCCTATATGGGATGAAAGAAGCTGAGGCTCTTAAAGGTGTTTTTTCTGACAGATTGGGTGTCTGAAATTAGATTGATAAGGAAGGAGAATATTGTAATATTGATTTGGTAAGCCACAATGGATCTTTTAAGAATTAATTAATTAGGAATTTATAACTTCAAATGTCATCTCTTGATTTTAAATCCATGAAAATGCCTCCACTGGTTTTTAATGTACAATTTAGTGAATTTGGGATGATTGGTGCCTTCTCTGCTCTGGGGTTCCTTTTTTAAGTTATCTTTGTTTCTTCAAAATAATGTAATCCCAATAATCCAGGGACATCTCTAAAGTATTATCACTAACCTTTTTTCTTTTCTTCTTTTTCTCTCCTAATTTTTTTATATGTATCTAAATTAATGTGACCATGTGAGATAAGGGGAGTTAATCACTTTGTTAATATTTTCTGAAAAGCAATAATTTGTTTTAAGGAATTTATAGTGGTTTATAAACACGGTCCCTTAATATTGCATCATATCTCTGGAGTATCAATCTCTGCATTCAGTGGTACTTAATATATGTTAATAAACGAGCATTAGCATGTTGTAACTCTCTGCCCACAGCAGTTCTGGAGGGCCGGTATAAAAAAGTTCCATGTGAACTGAGACTGTGTCCCTGTGGACAAGGGGGCTTTGAAATTACAGTTCGTATCCTATTATATTGCCCCCTCTAAAGGGATTCATAGATTCATAATACCTTACCTGATTGAATATACCAGAAACTCTGGTCATTTTTATGTAAAATTACTGTTGTCAGATCAGTATGATTCAGTTTCTCTGAACATAGCTAAGATTTGTTACAGTCTCTGTAAAATTAGGCAGACTTTGTTCACTGATTGATTTCATCATCAATTGTAATACAGTACTATGCCCTGGGTCTGTTCAGTTGGATTCAGTTTTGCTTTTATTTTATTTTTATTTTATTTTTTTTAATTTAATTTTATTTTATTTTATTTTATTTTTTAATTTATTTTTGCTGGTATGTGACTAATATTGATTTGAATATTAAATGTATTACTATGATAGGTGGAGAATTTCCTAGGGCTAAAACTTCAGACTTCCTTTGGTTCTATTTATTACCCATACCACCCAAATCCCCTTCAAATCTGTTCTTCAATTCCTCTAGAAGATAAACAGAGAGAGTACTCAATCAAATATAATTTGTAAAAGGTTACATTACAGCTGCACATATCTTTGAATTTGAATGATACCTTGGAGAAATTTCATTTGGTTCATGATTAAATAAGATGTGTTCAAGATGTGTCCTCAGCTATCTTGATATTCATGGCATATGGCATATCATTTGAGTAGCTAACCAAACACTAGTTTGTTAGATCCAAAATTAGCACAAGTTTATTCCATGTTTCCTCTAAACACGAATATGAATTACTAACGGTCAAGACAAATTGGCAGTAGATAAGTCAACAAAACTCAAGGAGGACTGGACTTAGATCTCTTGTGGACATAAAGGGGCCCCACATTAATGATGTGCATGACCCCTCTCTCAGACTCAGCCTTCCTATAGGTGTTTTGGTTTTGATTCTTGGCTTGCCATAATGTTTTTAAAAAAAATATCTTAAGGATGGACATTCTGTGAAAATTTCTGAAATACTAATTCTGTTCTTCTCCTTTTCAGCTTCTCAACCCCAACTATATTTATGATGGTAAGTTGAGATTAAATACAAAATTGTAGTTTCATGAGAAAAAATATTTTTGAAATAGTCTTAGAAATTATTGTTGGAGGAAGAATTCATCACTAAAATACATTAAAATGTCATTGATATCTATTAAACCATCAGACCAATGTATAGCAAAGTGATATAATCCTTTTAAATCAGTTTATATATTCTATTAAGAATGTGCAGATCACCCAAAATCTTCTCCATGTCCAACACATGTGTTCAGTTAGTATGCAGCTCTACATGTTGCACATAAAAAAACAACACAAATCAATTATCTCAAACTAATTAACAAAAGAAAAAGAGTACCTACAGAACTATTAACAAAAGAGAGAGAGAGAACAAAAAAACAGCAACCAAACTAATTCTTATGCAAAAAGTCTGCATCTTTCTGGTATGTAATTCTCCATATACGCAAATGTTGTATGCATCTTGTTTATACCTTTCTCTAAGAAACAGTCAACTTGAATAATGTAAGGTGATTTTTAGAGAGCTGTCTGACATAGACACTTTTTGAGCAGATGTACAGTAAGTGTATATACTAGTATATGTAGTATATGCTTTGAAATGTAACTAGCTATAATATGTAGTAGTTAAGGTGCTATCCTAGAAACCAGGTGCTTTTGAGTTCCAGTTCTGCCTTAGGCACGAAAATCAACTCAGTGACTTTTAAGCCAATCACAATCACTCAGCCCAACTTACCTCACAGGGTGTTATTATTGTGGAGAAAAAAGGAGGACGAGTGTTTGGTGCCTTGAATTACTTCAAGTAATTAAGGCAGATAACATTCTGATCAATAAATGAAAAATGAATAAACATTATCATTTGCCACTTTCCTAAATACGTAACTTTTTTTTACACATCTTTCTCATATATCTCTTGTAATCACATATAAGAGTGTATCTTAGCAACCACATAGATGACTTTTCCCATGATGATCTGTTCCTAACCTGGTCTTTCAGGTACACTTATTGCTGCTGTAACTGAGTCCATCCACCTTGGTACTGGTCGTCCTTTTCTTCTTCTTGTCTGACATAAGAGTTTTCTGCAGATTGCTATCCCTTCACATAAGTTGTCCAAAGTAGAATAATTTGAGCCTGGTCAATTGTGTCTCAAGCAAGAACTCTGGTTCATTTGTTTTATGGTTCATTTCTTAGTTTTCTAGGTTATCCATGGTATTCTCAGTAATCTTCCCTGTCTTACCAAAAGTCAACAGCATTAATACTTTTCCTAGCCTTTTCTTCAAAGTCCAACTTTTGCTTCCATAGAGTGTCGTAGAGAATGCCACTGCTTGCATGGTTCTGATCTTTATAGGTATAGACACATCACAGCACATTAATCCAAGCATTCACAGCTGCTCTACCAAGTATTAGTCTGCAATATATTTCTTGACTGCTTTACTGTGGATGGTTGATTCTAAAAGTTAGAAGCTATCCACCACTTTAATATATCCGTTATCAATGTTATATTTTCTATCCATGTGGTTTCCTTGTAAAAAAGATAGATGTGGTTTATCATTGCCTACTTCCACACCATACAAGCTGATGCCTTTTCCATTATTGCTAAAGTGACCTGCCTTTGTCATCTTCCAGTCTCGCTGATGCCCAATATAGAGGTCTTCTTGCTTTAGCTGGCAGCTAGGATGACGTTCATGCCTTGGGTGATCCTTCTAGAAAAAAATATATTCTCCAGGCATAGAGTACACGTCTGTCATTCTTTGCTCATCCCTCTTTGCTCATCTCTCCATGAACATCACCATCACAATAACAGCTCAGCACAGTGGTTGGGGAGGGGGAAGAGAAAGTGGAATGGATTGCTTCAAATAGTAGTTTGAGGGAAATATTTTAAAATGCTTCCATATTTTTATCTTTATCAAAAAAGTTTCTGACTCTGTTCTATCTGCCACACTAATAGTATAGCCTCGCTGTTTTATATATGTGTTATTCATATATTGATATATACATTACCTTAAAGGCTCTCAATCTAATTTTAGTTTTGTTATGCTGCAGTTCTGTTTTATGGAGTCTTGCTTGTCAAGATTCAATATACATTCTGCTTCTTATGGTATCCTTATTGTCCTGTAGTCACACTTACTTTCTTCCTTGAAAAAAAAAAATCTGAAAAAGGATAATATTGAAGGATATGTCTTTTGGCCTCTTTGGATTTTATTCACATTTGTATTTTTCCATTCAGAAGCTTCAGACCTCTACATGCCCTCTTCACCTGCACCCTGTTTAGAGAAATTCATTTCCAAGGCTAGGGACAATCTTGTGTTCAAATCATTGTACAATCTCCACAGGTATATTATTTCTTGAGAAAAGTGTGCAACCTACTGTGAATTAAATGTACACAATATGCAATATTGCAGATATTCAAAGTGATGTGTATATTCAGCATTCAATGAATAGAAAGGTGGGGTATAAACGTCCAAGTGAACACACTCTTTAAAATCATATTTTGTTTCAGCCGCGATGCAGAAGTAGCATATATATCACCTCAAAATTGCATGAATATAATGTTTCCAAAAAGAAATGGTCTTTTTAATCTTTAACGGCAACAATTTCCTTTTTTTACAGCTCCCCCAGAATTTGTAATACCATTAAGTGAGACAACATGTGAGACAGGAGAGACTGTCATTCTTAAATGCAAGGTCTGTGGTCGTCCCAAAGCTTCAATCACTTGGAAAGGTCCTGATCATAATACATTGAGCAATGGCAGCCATTACAGCATCTCTTGCAGGTACTGGGCTTCTCTTAACTGCATGCTTGTACCGTATTGGAAGGCGATTGCAAGTGTGGAGAAGTGTAAGGAAATATAACGAGTTTGACTAGTAGTGCCTTGCCATTTTTGGGTTTTAGTTTGATGGAATATTTGTTGAAGAGTTGAATTAAGTAGGAACCCATGCTGAGATATGTTCAGAAGCACATCCTCAGAACATTAAAAGTATATTAAGTATTCAAGCAGTACCATTCAAACAAATAAATAAAACCCCCGAACACCCCCATATTATAATTACCATAGATGCAGTGTATGTAATCTTTGAGATAAAAAGCAGATTTATTAAGAAGTAATTAGGATGAGTAAGAAGTATGTAGACTGAATCTAAATTCTGTCTAAATTAACTTTGAAAATGAGTGTGTGTGTGTGTGTGTGTGTATACGTAGGCATATACTTTTGTTTCTTAAGTATAAGAACTAGAGGTCAGGTGAGAGAAAGACACAGAAGCAATGTATGAAAAACCTCTCCATCATTTGTGGTTCACCATTTGCCCTAAGGGTCCAGAGGCTCATTGGGGCAAAAAGAGGATTCAGTCACCAACAGTACTATCTCACATGAAGAATGGGTTGTATATTGTATGCAATGAAAACTAAATAAAAAAGAATTATTACACAGTTTAAAAAGTAAAAGCAATATATTATACTGATGACAGCCAGGGTTTTTATGCATGAAATTGTAATCCCTTTCTTTGCTTTCCTATTAGTTGAAAGAAACTACAGTAGAATTAAAGCAGGGGAAATTTTAGATATGAAGTATTAATAGTACTAACAGTCTTAGACAGGGAGGTAACTGCTTGCATTTTATGATATTTTGCAGTGATTTAGGAGAAGCATATCTGAAAATCATTGGTGTGACCACAGAAGATGATGGTGTCTACACATGTATAGCTGCAAATGATATGGGTTCAATTTCCACTAAGGCTAGTCTGCGAGTTTTAGGTAGGTTCATATGCATAATATCACAATATGAGATAAAAATAGCACATTTTGTATGTAACTTATTTAATGAAAAAGGGTGTTTTCTCCATTTTTAAGGTCCTGGAAGCGATGGGATCATGGTCATCTGGAAGGATAACTTTGATTCCTTGTATAGTGAAGTGGCTGAGCTTGGCAGGTATGATCAACTAGGCTTTCTACCTTGAGTTTGTGTATGGAAAGGCAGGAGTGTACAAATATATACACGTACAAGCATATGTACAAATAAACTTGCTTCACACTAATTCACATTGATATGCAGGAATTAGATTGTTGCAGAGCCTGTTTACACTGTAAAACTGAACATTATAAGACAGACAAATCTGCTAATTTTAAACTAGTTAATGCAAATTGACTAAGATCCTATCTTTATACTGGTAGTGAAGTCTGTGTAGTAGTTTCCTCTACTATCTGTCAAAAACCATGTAATTCTGTCATTATTCCATTATTAGTTTAAGAAAATTTGCTGAGAATATTTGGATAGCACGCATTCGCATAAGTTCATTGTTTTTTAATTGCCCTTCTGAAGATAATGAATTCAGTGAAAAGTTGGTGGGTGTCTTCCCAATTTACATACTTTAAATGACAGCCAAGACCAAGGGGCTACATTAGTATAATTACCATTAATTCAGACTATTATTGAAAAATCATTGCTTTGTTTTAATTGGCATTATTAAATATTTCTGGGGCTTTTAAAAACATGTGTTTCTTAATAGTTCATGGTCAGGTTTATGTACGTATGTATGTAGTGACCTTTGAAAATTGATCTAGGTTTCAAGTATCTCTTGTTGACTTTGTTCTTCTCCCTGCTTTTTTTTTTTAAGGGGCAGGTTTTCTGTCATTAAGAGATGTGATCAAAAGGGAACCAAGCGAGAAGTAGCCGCTAAATTCGTAAATAAGAAATTGATGAAACGAGATCAAGTCACCCGTGAACTTGGAATTATGCAGAATCTCCAACATCCTCAGCTTGTTGGTCTTCTTGATACCTTTGAGACTTCCACCAGTTATATCTTGGTGGTAGAAATGTGTGTAATCTGTTAGTTACTTAATTCTTTATTTTGCTCTTTTCTAATATCTTTGATTAGTTTTTAAATTTACATTGAAAATAGTTTCATGACAGTCTGTGTATACCACAACTAGTCCAAAACATAAACCAGACAGTGCTATGTAAGCTGCTTATTTAGAAGGTTACTGTGAAATTTCTTTAACGTTCAGTAATGATCCTGTAACATAATTTTTAAAATATACATGACTCTTGCCCTTCTGAGTATTGAAACACTTTTCTTTTGAAGACCAAATAAAAATAACTTGAGCAAAGCCTGTGTTTGCTCTAGCATGCACAGTAATCAAAGGACAAATGATGCCCAAATTCCCTTCAGAATTCAAGGAATTGGGGTTTCAATATTTTTACAATGATCCTTTATTTCAAACATTTTCTTTGTGTTGTCATTGTGAGATTAGAAAGATGATAGATAGAGAGACAAACAGACAGGCAGATTTCATTCAATAATATGATCAGGTGATTAGCATAAGAATGAAGAGTGCCATCATTAGAAAAGGATGATGGCAATGAGAGGTAAGATGACCACACTGCTTAATGACAGATTTTTCTGATCTGTAGTGATCATAAGTTGGGACTACCTATTATAAACTAGATGTAGGCCCATATTTTTTTAAAACTCATGTTGTCCTTTCTAATTTAATATTTCTTACTCCTTTTTTTTGTACTTTGGATAACATTGTGAGAGGTAATATATACCGTATGTATACAACAAAAAATGCTTCTTATTTATTAGAATCCTCAGCTTTTAATAAGGATTCCTTGTGATCACTTTGGTATTGGAGATGCAATTCAGGAATCAGAACATGAACTAATACAGATTCCAATTTGTCCTATTATGCCACATTTGGGGCTCAAATTAAGACGATTGTTAATTGTGTTAAACATGTGAATGTTCTTAGCTGTACCCATAGGTTTGGAAACTATCAAGGCATCTAGAATAGTGGGTATTTGTAGTATAAGGGCTGGCTCAAAAGTTGTTATAATTTGTTATAGTACTGGAGGCAAAAATGCATGCTTAACTGGCAGCAATGGATTGTTCTTTTGTGTTGTTTGTCACATTTGGATGAGACAAGAGAGTTCTGATAAAGAGAAAAGCCTTTATTCCGCAGCATCATCAGTTTTGAGGTTATATTGCATAGTTAATACTGTTGCATGGTGTTAATTTTTTTGTTAATAAATTTCATATGATTTACATATTATACAAAATTTATATAAATATAATTAATTTTATATGTTAAAAAAAGATTTGCATATCCTACCTGAGCTAAAACACATTCTCAAATAATGACAAATAATACATCAAAGGGGTTACTAAACTCCCAAATTCTGAATTAGCAAAATTAATTTCTTAGTAGTTAGACTAGAAGATCTACTTTATAAATGGTACTTTTTTACATGTTACTCTTTACCTGTGAAATGCAGGCTGTTGACTTTACTTTTAACATGATGCTCATGCTTTCCCAGGGCCAACCAGGGTCGACTTCTTGATTACATTATACAATGGGGAAATCTCACTGAAAGAAAGATCAAGCTGTATCTGCGGGAGATTCTGGAAGCTGTACATTATCTTCACAATTGCAGAATAGTACACTTGGACCTAAAGGTGAACTGGGCAATGGTTTGTTTTTTTCTCTTCCAAAGCCAAAGTGAATCATTGACATCAAAATATTTTCAGATCATTTAAAATATTTTTACTTGAGGGTATCTCATTTTATGTTTAGAAAGAAGCATTCAACAAGCATATTATTGCCGTCCAACACCATTAAATTTTAGAAGCTATAGACCACTTTCCCAATTATTTCTTGTTAATTGTTAATTTGTTAATTCTTGTTTAAACATTCATGTTGCTTTTGGTTCATTAAATTTATGTTATGATCAAGCTGAAATGCCTTTATTCTATTATACCTATGCATGGATATTTTTCCTTTTTATAGCTGACCATTTTAAAAATACTCATGATTGGCTAGTGTTGTTTTGCTTCAAAAAAAAACCAGAAAATGCAGAAAAAATATGAAGTAACACTGTTAGAACTTGATCTGGTTTAACATAACGGAGAATTTGTCTTCCCTTTCAGCCCGAAAATATTCTGGTGGATAAGAGTTTGGCCAAAGCAACAATCAGATTGGCTGACTTTGGAGATGCCGTTCAGCTCAACACTACTTATTATATCCACCAGTTATTTGGGAACCCAGAATTTGCAGCTCCTGAAATTATCCTTGGAAATCCCATCTCCCTGACCTCAGATGTGTGGAGCATTGGAGTGCTCACATATGTCCTCCTTAGTGGTGTGTCTCCTTTCTTGGATGAAAGTGTAGAGGAAACCTGCCTGAACATTTGTCGCTTAGACTTTAGCTTCCCAGATGACTACTTCAAAGGAGTAAGCCAGAAGGCCAAAGATTTTGTATGTTTCTTATTGCAGGATGACCCAGCCAAGCGTCCTTCTGCTGCACTGGCCCTCCAGGAGCAATGGCTGCAGCCAGGCAGTGCCAAAAGTGCTGACAGCATTGACATAGCCAGACTGACTTCATTCATTGAGCGGCGAAAACACCAGAACGATGTTCGACCCATTCGTAGCATTAAAAACTTTTTACAGAGCAGGCTCTTGCCAAAAGTTTAACTTATCTTTGATGTTCTCTCTCATTCTCTTTCACCTGTCAGTTAAACTGAGGATGAAGCTCTCCTGCCAATCAGCTGTTGACTTGAATTTGGGGTGAAGAAGATTAAAACAAAAAACCAATCAGCTGCTAGCATCGTTCATCGTGTGAAAATGTATTCCAAGTAAATCTGCACACGATTGTACTTGGGACTAGCAGTATAAAACTACGTTGGGGTGGAGGACTACAACACTGTACTCTGCAAAAGGCAATGAAGAACATTACAACTTATAACAGTATTTTATTCAGGTTTCTGGGGGGGGGGGGAAACTTTTTTTTTAAAAAAAAAGTCAAATGAGAATTAAAATTTTGTGAATGACCTTAACTAGAATTTTCAAGATTTTAGACAAAGGAACTATGCCTATGATCAAAGCACTGGTGTTAAAAGGCAAAACATGGACACTGACACTTAAAAATGATTTAATGAAATGGCTGTCCATCGGGATGGTGCCCATTTTGTACCATCTGGTTTTTGTTTTCATTTTTGACTTGGACATAGAGCTTTCCAGTTGCCTCGCCTGTGTATACCTTGCATAGCAGTGCACTGAGACCAGGCTCAGCATTTAAGTGCATCCAACCTCAAGATTTTTGCATACAGATAGAATGAACCATTTTGCTCTGATAAAATGTAGGCCTTACTTGTAAATAGACTATTACCTGCCTTCAATCTGTGTCTCTATTTTTTGCCCTCTTTTCCTTCCTCCTAAATGGTGGTATACCACAGTGCGGGTCTTTAGTTCAGGTCAGCTTTCGCTGAACCTATCAGAAAAGGACTCCTGAGTTTGGTAACAAATAGGCCAATCTCTACCATCAAGCAGGAAACAGCAGGAAGATAATACTGTAAATGCACTCACTTTGGGATTTTTTTTAAATTTTATTTCATATCACGTGCAATGTTGTGGCTTTAACATTTTATGCAACTATTTATGAGACCTTCAGTTGTAACTGTAATAAATATATAGAAAAAAAGCACATTCATAGTACGGTGAGCTTTATGACTTTGTGCTTGGAAATTCCAGGGTCGGGGTGGGTGAAGATTTATCAATATGTTGTAAACTAGTTGAAGTTGATGCTTATCTTAGAACTTTGTTAAAAGATCAACCTGGTTTTAAAAGATTGTACAATTATTTTCATCTCCTGAAAAACAAACTGGATTTTAAAAATAGGGAATGTTTTATTGAAGTTTGGTTTGGTTTGGTTGGTTTGTTGTTCAAAATGCCAAAGTATTATTTTCCCCCAAAAATTAATTTCTATTTTATAGAATGTTCAGATTTGTCTACTGCTTTTTCTACAATACTAAGCAAAATTTGTGTTCTTCAAAGAAAATGCTATCAAGCAACCATGGACCAGAACCTGACATCAGATGGCAAGCTCTTCATTGAATAATAAAAAAGATTAATATGTGGAATATTGAGATTAACGGTTTTCTGTGCATTAGACAAGGACATTCAGTCACATATATTTCTTGTGTGTAATGAGCCTTGGGGAAAAAAATAAGCCGGCATCCCATACAAAATAGTTATAGCGATCCATCTTGAACTATCATCTGGTTATAATTTTAAGTGTTTGTGGCTCCCATTGTAAACTATTTATTTTTCTTTTGTTTTTCTTTTACTTTTGTAAAACTGTACAGAAACTTTTAAAATAAGAATTGAGATCAAAACTGGATGGGTGTACATTCATACCAACCATAACTTTTTTGCTTCTGAATTATTTTATTTCCTACTTTAGTTGAAGTTTTGCTTTATTTTGCATGTATATTTTTTGTACAGTGATGTTGCGTGTTTACACAGTATGATGTGATGTATATATTTTATTTTGCCATTAGTTATTTTTTAAAAAAATTAAACATATTTAACAAATGTGCCTGATTTTTTTATATATATCAAAGAGTTGTAGAAAATCTGAAATGTTTTAGAAGTTTTCTTTTAGTTGAGAAATTACAATCAGTGTAAATGTCTTTGGTATAATACAAATATTAACTAACTTAGACAGCTTTCCTAATTTCATCCACAATGTATGCCCATTAAGAGGAAGCATTAGCTTAACATTCTCCTTGGCATAAGCTGTTATATTACAATAGTTACTGAAAAATATTGTAGCTTATCAAAAGATTAGAGGAAGTATAGTTAAACTCTAGAAATCTCTTGCTAATTGTGTCATCCTAATCTATTGCACACAGGAGATTTCTTTGTATGTGTACTCACCTGTTTGTATATATGTGGGAGAGTATATTTCATCTAACACATTTTACACTGCTTCCCATTAAATGAAATCTTAAATAAGTTTACAAATATTTTGCATTATAAAAGAAAAATTTCAGTAAAACATTGTTTAAAACATAAACAATTTAAGAGAATTATCTTTTTTATTACCTTATATAATTTATGGCCTAGAGAAGGCTTTCGCAGTTTTTCATCTTCCAGTGTTTCCAGCAGTATTAATAGAATACATAAATCAATATAGGTATACGTAAGTATATAAAAGTGTATTTCTTTATATTGTTTATTGCAGCTTTGCTCTTAGGGATCATTGTTCACAAGTAACATGAGGACATTTTAAGGAACTGTTTTTGACAGGGTTTATTTTTTAATTGCACATAAGAAAAATGTAAAGTTCTTATACAATTGTGAGCAAATATCTATTGTGTTTATAACAACAAAACCTCTAGTACCAATAGGATGATGATGATCCACGTACTAGCTTAGGAAGCAAAGCTAACAGCATGAAAAAACCAAGTCTTATGCAAAGCAATCATTTTGACTGAGATTGATTTTTCCTTTAGCTATTATGCAAGTAAGTAAGTGGAGCAAGTAAGATACCTAGGAGGATACCTAGATGACAGTCAGGGAGGGTAGGAGGTGAAAAGGCACAGAACTAAAGGAAGGAGCTAGAATAAATAAGGCATCTGAGAACTGAGACTAGAAACTTCGTGGAAAGATATTGAAGAAGCTATGGACTTGGAACTGCTGAGAAAGAATATGTGCTTTCTCTAGACCAGTGGCCTCCAACCTTTTGGGCACCAGGGGCCAGTTTCATGGAAGGTGTTTTTTCTGCAGACCAGGGGGGCATGGAATTGCACACTTCCTGGATTTTGTGCATGCATGGATAGGGCTTCACTCGCTTGTGTGGCTCTGTTCCTGTTCTGGTGGTTCACAGACCAGTGCTGATCTGCGAGCTGTGGGTTGGGGACCCCTGCTCTAGAGCACAAATCTGGATGGACCATGTTTCATAGAACTGCATTGCTCTTGTCTGTAAATGTTTAAATGATTCACACAAGCATACCTCAGGTACTGATAGTATGTAGCTGATCTGGTCTGGTTCTGAAGCCAGTTCAGGCTTGGTAAGGTGAAAGTAATCAGCATATCATTCTACAAGCAACAACAACACTACTCCCACATTAAATTTCAAGAAGAAAATCACCTTTAAAACTCAATACCAAGACAGTCTTGTTCCAGGCTGTAGTTCTACCATGTTTGTTCCTGAAGAGCTTATTTTAAAGACAGACATCCAGGGTTCTATGAACAAGAAGTGGCAAAAAAAAATAATGTTTCTACCAATGGTTCATCTTTTCCAGGAGAGCTCTGGGTTATCTTTCTCTTGGAAGCCTAGAAAACAGGAAGGGAGAATGTTTGTAGTAATAGAGAATCAATTTAGGAAATGACAACTTATCATCTGGATATAAAAGCTAAACTGGGCTAGTCCTAGTTAGTGCTTTAATGGTATTCTTCCAGGAACTACCATATCATGGGCCAAACGTAAAAAAAAATCTGAAATAACCCATAGGGGGAAAAGGGGGGGGGGAGATCTATGTAAAGCAGGGTTGTAAAACTCACAGTCCGTGGGCCAAATGCGTCATGTGCTGGCCACGCCCACGCCTGGTTTAGCAAAGGGGAAAAAGTCGAGATACATCATGTGACGCTGCCATGACGCGAGTTTGACACCCCTGATGTAAAGTTACAAGGACTCATGCTTGACGTAAGGGTATCTTTACCTTTATTAGAGAATAAGTTAATAAAACACAAAACAAAATAATTCTTAAGCATCAATTTAAAGTTTTGAATTTAAATTTACTCATTGTTTCTGTTTCATTATTGTTTATCTGGCTCATCAAAGAAAATATGAATGTAAGTCTATTTTGAAAAAATTATGAGACCAGAAGAAAAACTTCACAATGATTAAAACCTCCATTCCCATAGCAGATTTTTGCGCTTCTTCCTTTAGTTCTGACTCTTTGGATAGTCTGAGTGATCTCCTATTTCAAATTGTATCTCTAAATCCAAATTGGGATTTGTTTGTTTTTTGGTATCTTGTTGATTTATAATCAAGTATAATTAAATTATATATATATAAATATAATTACATTTATATAATTATAATTCATTATTATAATTTATATAATATAAATCATTAAATTATTAAAAGTTATCTTTCTATCATCTAAGCCAGAGTTCCCCAACCTTCTCAGCTTTGTGGACTGGCGGGGGGGAGGGGGATGGTTCCGTGTGAGTGGCAGGCTTGTGCGCCAGCTGCTCATGCAAATGGTGCGCATGCACTCACCCACTGCTTGCACAAGTGGTGATGCACACACGCACACTCACCCACCACTTCCGTGGCTCAGTTCCGAACAGCTCAAGGTCTGATAATGGGCCGCAGCCCGGGGATTGGGGACCCTTGATCTAAGCATTTATTTTTCTCCTTCGTTTTTTCCTTCCAGGGGTGCAGAGGGAAGGAAGAAACAGATGGATTGTCACAGGTTGCAAGTTATTTTCCCTCTGAGTGTTCACTTTTAGGAAATGCTATATTTTTTTCTCCTTTTTTAACCTCTGACTATTTTAACACTACTACATTGGGACTATTCTTCCAACTCTTCTTTATTATTACAGGAAGTTTCCCTGTAATAATAACCAGAAGAAAACATTTGTTTCTATTAAATAATATTTAATAGACAGTTCCACATCACTCAACTCAATATTCATTATAAATGTCTTTGACAACCCACAATTAAATATTTTATGGTTTCAACGCTTTAAGACCGCATTGAAGTCATTAAGTTATTGAAAAATCCTTATTTGTGGGTTGAGGATCCGCTTATAAAGCTGTTGAAAAGCTGCTGTGCTAGTCACCCAACCACTGATTATTAGTTTCCATTGAAATAAAATATCAAAAAACACAGTCACATTTCTAGCCCCATAATAATTTCAAGCAATAAAAAAGAAATCTATGTAAGCGAAATTAGTTAATACTCAGTTTATTTATAAACATACAAGGTGATTGTGATTGCAAAGCAGGATTTCAGACCTTAGGGGAGGTTCTTCTGCATCTGCAAATATTCTTGGTAATTTTCCATCCTCTTCCAATCACTTTCCAACATGTTCACCCAAACAGATGTATTGATTTTACAAATATATACACTGCTTTAAATGTCTTTTTTTCACTCAATTTCAGGCTGAAAAAAGTGAATTTCAGGGATTCTGCATTGGGCTGTATTCCACGAACCAATTCTATGAGTATCCTGAATCTCACAAGCCATTTGGCTGTTAAGGAATATAACCAGGCCAGCATGACCCCCCTTCTTAACCAGGTCTTTTGAAAAGTTGATATTGTAAACTACAAGGGTAGAATAAGGCCTATTAGTTTATTTAATTCATCTAAAAAAAATTTTTTTTCAAATATAAAGTAACCTACAACATAAAACAACATAAAATTCAAACTAAACAAATTCCTGTGCAACAAAGTAAATTCATCCTACTAAAAGAGAAGGTATGATCTTTTGATTTTTCTATGTAAACCAGTGCTGTCAAACTCTGGATGTGTCATGTGTTGGCCATGCCCACGCCCGGTTTAGCAAAGGGGGGAAAAGTCATGATATGTCACGTGATGATGCTGTGATGACACAAGTTTGACACCCCAATGTAAACTAATCACATTGTGTCTTCAATGTATATTAGTACAGTGGCCTCCAAACTTGGGCACCAAGAACCAGTTCCATGGAGAGTTTTTTCTGCGAACCAGAGGGGGCATGGTTTCATGTGCTGCCTGTATCCCATGGATGGGGCTTCGCTTGTTTGTGTGGACTGGTTTCTGGTGCCAGTCCATAGACCAAGGTTGGGGGTCCCTGCATTAGTAAGTACCTATGAGACCTAAATGGTACTAAAATCTACTTTTTCCCTGATCAAGAAATTTACTTATAACCATGTGATGATTTTTTGTGATAGTGATACAGCCTTTCTCTCTGTTCCTGAACATTTATCCTTTAAATACATTATAAGGCTTCTTTTTAAAAAAAAAAAAAGCTTTTCTTACAAGTTCTGCTACCATATAAAGAACAGTTATATGTTAAAAAAATGCAACTTCTTTATATACTCTGATAAAAAGGCCTAATGCTTTTTATAAGAACAGCATGAGCCAAATAGTTTTAGATTGAAGATGGATTAAATTAGGCTTTCCTCTATGCTAAAAAAGTTTCCTTCATTATACTGTTGAAGTTGGGTTTTGGTTTAGGTTTTTTTGTTTTGTTTTGTTTTGTTTTTTGGTGCATGTGTATAAACTATGAAACTTTCTTTGAGAAGGTTATCGGAAATGTTAACAGGAAGCTTTGCCTCCCTATTAGTTCTATAAAGATTAGCCATTTCTGAAAATACGTTTCGCTACAACCAGCAACTACATAAGGGGAAGCAGGAACTCTATCTGAAAAGGTATTTGTCTCATTGCCACTCTAAAATAAATAATATTTATCAGCCAGACGAGCAAGGAAATGAGATGCCATGAAGCTGATGAACTTGAGAGTGTTAATTCAAAGGGGAAAAATGAGTTTCTAAAGCTGAAATGAAATGTACTTTTAAAGCACTTAAAGACTTTAAAATTGAACAACAGGTAGACCTTGTTTAGTGACCACAGTTGGGATTAGCAACTCAGTCATTATGCAAAACAGTCACTAAGAGAAATCTCAACTCTGTTTACAATCTTTCTTCAGCTTTCCTTTCCTTTACAGGCTTGCAAAGTTCTTAAATGTGAGAACTGGTCATAAAGTTTGTTTTTCATCACTGTTGTAACTGTGAAGTCACTGTACGAGGCAGTCACTAAGCCAGGACTATCTGCTGGTATATATGTAAGCTTTATTTAAATCTTTGCAAAGAGATATGTTACAATCTTACACTCTGCATAAAAACAGAAATTTTGTTTATACATTATGGTGTCGTTTTTTTCTTTTAATGTAAAAGTCAACTGTCACGTGACAATATTCTAGAGAAATTAGAGAAGTTTTTGACTAGAGGAAGATGAATTTGCTGGGCATTAGCCTTCAGTATGAGAAGACATTGCTGATCTTGCATTACCTAGCTCAGAAACTTTATAAAAAGCTAATTTTTATAAAACTTATAAAAGTTTAAGAGTTATAAAGTTTACAAAACTTTTTAAAAAACTGATTTCCAGTGTTGTATAGGCAAATAATTGGAGGGAATGGTTGTATGATCCTCTGATAGTTTCCTGTAAAGTGTTTGGGATATATGAATTAAATGAAAAATAGGCTGTTGGAAAAACATTCTTCTTGCACTACTGAAAATCAGCTCAAATATTCAACCAAATCAAGGAACAAAGTTTCCAAGTACAGGTAATTGCCTGACCACTTCAGGTAAGCTTTATGTTTAGTCCTTCAACAAAAAGACTTAAAAAACCCCTGATGTATGTGTTGAATACTATCACATCTCAGAGAACTTTATGTTTTCCTATTTCTGAATTTAAGCTACCTTTTTAGGGGCACTCAAAACTTAGAAGCTCCTCTCAAAGAAAGCTCATTAAGCTCAATTTGTTGGGATATCTTATGTAATAATGTATATTTAGCTTCTTTGGCCAGTATTTTGAATTCTTTGGAATAAGTGCCATTGTTGCTATATGCTGCACATATTGTTTTTAGCTATTTTGTTTCTACTTAATGCTTTTCTGTGAGGAAAACTGGTGTTTTAATTCCCCATGTGAGTAAAACTGGGTGAAATGAATTTTACAATATATTGCACTAGTCCTGAAAACTCATTTTGATTTGCAGACAGAATTCATGTAAGGCAAGAGACAGGCTTTTTGCTCAAATATGAAATTGCATTGAAAATGTATCCTGATCTGAAGTCTGCATCTAATTTGCATATTTTAACTATATATTTGTATGTATAAGTTTAATGGTCTCTATCAAACTACTAATGGAGACACTGGCTTCAGTTCAAATTCACTGTTTGCTCAAGGAGTATTGGTTTCTATTTTGTGCATATATGCTCAGGGTTAAAATTTAACTAGTCTCTGGACTACAGTGGCTTGATAGAAATTTATAATTATTTATCTGAAGTAAGCCTGAATCATTTGAGTAAAAAAATATATCACTTTTTCAAGTTTTGCAGCAATAGTATTGCTTGCAACTGTAATTTTTTAAGAATAGCATTTCCAACTGAAGACAAGGCTGTCTTGGAATTACAGGTAGTCCTCAACTTCCAACAGTCACTTGACAACTGTTCAACGTTACAATGAGCCCTAAAAAGAGACATATAACCCCAATTTAAAGTTCTAACCTCCAGCCCACCCACAGTCATTTAACTGCATTTTGGGCACTTGGCAACTGGCCCACATTTACAGCTGTTAGCAGCATTCTGAGGTCACATGATGACGATTTATGATGTTCTTTCTGGAAACCAGCATTTATTTCCATTTTCTAGAAGAAGAAAAACAGCCAGAGCAAACAATGGGTTTACTTAACAGCCACCGATTCACTTAACAACTATGGTGATTTATTTAACTACTGCCACAAAAGGGTTATAAAATCGTGCAGAGTCATGACTGTCATGACTTATGAAATTGCAGGGTTCAATTATGGTCATAAGTCAAGGACTTCCTGTATAGCAGTTATAATAAATTAACATTTCTGGAGGACACTGTATAAGGTTGTCTAAATTTTATTAACCTGGGCAGTAGTTATAGCAAAATAATCAGAGGTCTACCACTGATTCTGGCAATGGCAAATTAAAGGTGAGGCTCTGTGGAAATATAAAAATGGCCAGATTCAAATTTCAGCCATGGTGGCAGACAAATAGCATGTAACTGTGGGTGACAGGGAGAAGTATTTTGCTTAATCAGATGAAAATCTGTGCAATCTAGCACTCAGTTTCAGCAGTGTCACTCATAACATTCCTCAAAAATTCACAAGCATCTTAAATAAGATTAAAGGTCCTTTGTCTGGTGTCATTTATGTTCATAGGTTAATAGCCATCGTCAGATGCATTTTCCCTGAATCCAGCAGACTAATCTGCTAGGGAAGCTTCAAATTTCTATGCGGGTAGAAGAGTACAGTTAGTCCTCGACTTATGACCACAATGGAGCCCAAAATTTCTAAGACAGTTTTGCCCCATTTTACGACATTACTTGCCACATTTTTTAAGTTAATCACTGCAGTTGTTAAGTTAGTAATATGCTTGTTAATTGAACCTGACTTTCCCATTGACTTTGCTTGTCAGAAGCTCGCAAAAGGTGATCACGTGATCCTGGGACACTGCAACGGTCATAAATATGAATCAGTTGCCAAGCATCTGAGCTTTGATCACATGCCCATGGGGATGCTATGATGGTTATAAAGTGTAAAAAACTACCATAATTTTTTTCAGTATTGTTGTAACTTAGAACGGTCATTACACGAATGGGTGTAAGTCAAGGACTACCTGTAGTTGCACTTATGCATAGTCTACCCCTCCTATCTACAGGTCTACCTGTGGAGTGAATGACTTCCCCAACTTTCATTTCTGAGTTTAGCCTACTTCAGAAGAATTAGTATTAGTGATTAACTATGTATGCTTGCATGTCACATGTACATTAGATATAATGCAAAGCATAGCATTAAATGATGCAAAACAACTCAGAGCGCTGTTTTAAAAAGATGCAAGTTAACAGATGTCTCAGTTCTCACCCTCCACTTTTTGATGTCCTTCTGAAGAAACCTTGCCAAGAAAACTGCAAGGACTTGTCCAGGAAGTCCCCAAGAGTCAACAAGGACTTAAAGGCGTGTACAGACAAGAATAAGTATTCAATAGCAAATCATACTTTTGAGTTCTTTATTTTCTGCATTGCTTATAGCGAGTTACTGGCTCAAAGTACTTGGTGGGGAGGGGGATCCACAAAGTTCTGCTCATTTGGAAGGACTCTTCCTGGTGGAATTGCAAACCCTGATCAGATGTATGCAGGTCGCTGCTAGGCACTCTCTGAGATGCTTATTTGCCAAGCTTTATTGAGCTAAAGTAAGCTTTTCTGAGGGAGTTTGTTCTGCTCACCCCCTCTGCTCTCTCGTATGCTTACTGCATAACTGAGAAAGCCAAGCACGTACCACGAGGCAGTCTATATTGAACTGTTTTTGTACAGGTAGTCCTAGACTTACGACCACAACTGAGCCCAGAATCTATGTTGCTAAGTGAGAAATTTCTTAAGTGAGCTTTCTCCCATTTTACGACTTTTCTTGCCACATTTGTTAAGTGAATCACTGCCGTTGTAAATTAGTAACATGATTGTTAAGCGAACCCAGCTTCCCCATTGACTATGCTTGTCAGAAGGTCACAAAAGATGGGTCACACAACCCTCGGACACTGCAACCGTCATAAATATGAACCAGTTGGTAAGCATCCAAATGTAAATCATGTGATGGGGATACTGCAACGGTCACAAGGGTGAAAAGCAGTCATAAGTCCCCTTTTCCAGTGTCGTTGTAACTTCGAACCGTCATTAAACGAACTGTTAAGTCGAGGACTACCCGTATTTGGAAACGCGTTTTAAAATCTGGGTTCAGTGTACAGTAGGGTGTTTGGTAAAAATGATAAACAAATTCCCCCAGGGCAGTTTCCATCCTTTCGGACGGGATTCCGGAGAGCATCACCTCTGTTTTTCAAAGACAAAAAAAAAAACAACAACCGCAGGCCGCTTCCCTTTCAGAAAAGCCCGCCCGTTCTCCCTCCGGGGACATGCGAGAGAGGCGTGGCCGCCGTGTCGCGGTCTGTCAGCCAGCGGGCGGAGGCCGCTAACTGCCTGCCGCCTTCGCCTTCCCCAGCTTCGCCCAACGCTCCTCAGCCGCCGCCCATGTAGCAGCAGCGGTAGGTGGAGAAGCGCTGCAGGTCAGGCAGCCGGCTCAGCCGCGGAGTGGGTAAGCACCGGCCCTTCGTCGGCAGCCTTCTCCCGGCCCTCAGCAGGCCAAGCCAGAGGGGGGAAAGCGCGGTCGAGGCGCCAGAAGAAACTACTCTTCGCTTGGAGCCCTTTAGACGGCTCGCCGGGAGGAAGGCGGGTGGCGGCGGCATAGTGGAGTCGGGGCTCTGCCTCTTCGTCCCCTCTTGCTTCCTGCTTCGCGCTCCGAGTTCACTTTGGCAGGGCTCCCCGTTTTATAGCCGGCACCGTTCGGTCACCCGTTGAGGGTCGCTTCTCCTGACCAAGGTCTTCAGCTATCTCTCCCAATACGCAGGTTGCGCCTTCGGCGGCGTTGCCCGTGTGTATGGATGGTGGGCTTGGGTCTGGCGGGAGGGGATTGCAAATGCCTTGTTTACGAAGCCCGGAAAAATGAGTTTTCAGAGTCTCAGACTGTGGGGAGAGGAGGAGAGGAAGTTGCCTTTGCAGAGCAAGCTGAAAAGCTGTGGTCGGGGCTTCGTGATTGAATGCCATGATAAGTTCCATATATGTGAAAAAAACAAAATAGATGAACTCTCCCCAAACCCAAGAAGAGAAATCCCAAGTCTGCTAATGTATATGATAGTGCCTCATCCTTTGCACCCCCCAGCTCCACCAGTGTGTGGCTGTCTGCCCCATCTGAACCTACCAATAAATCTGGCTACCTGCAGCAGGTATCTCTTTGCTTTAGAAAAGACTCCCATAAGGAAAGACCCACAAGGTTCCCAACTGAAATAGCCAATAGCCCTAGAAACAGACTGGGCAAGGGAAGGCTAATGCAGTGTAGGAATTTTTACTTCTGCTGGTAAGATAAATCTCTTCCTTGAGGATGTTTGCATTAATTGATGGGATTGGACGTTAGCATCAGCTGTATTTTTTTAATGCTTTTTTCCAGTCATTTCAGAGTCATGAGTCTGGTGTGTGTGTGTGTGTGTGTGTGTGAGAGAGAGAGAGAGAGAGAGAGAGAGAGTATTTGTGGATAGGGTAGGATAGGATGGGGTGGGATAATCTTTATTGTCTTTTTTTTTTTACACTGGCACCCATTTAAAATGAAATTCTGTTGCTTCCATTCTACTATAGTGGGAAACTCACAGTTCAAAAATTGATCAGTCTGAATTGATTTGAAACTGTTTTTTATTAATATACAAGAAGAGATTTTCCTTTAGCATAGGACAGTGGAAGATGTGCTGAGTTCAGGCAAAAAAATATAAAGTCTGACCTCCTGTTTTTATAATAAGATACCTGAGATGGATTTCTTCAGAACAGGATAGATTTAGAACATGAAGCTACTTTGTAAAACAAAATTGCAAGGTGCCACATTCCTTTTCCAATCATCAATGAACTGTACATTCTTTCTGGATATTTTTGACATTCATCCTTGCCTTGATTTCTCTTCTTTCCTCTCTCCCTTCTCAACAATCCTTTGGGCATATTTAGTCCGCTGACCATTGTACCACAGGCTAATTCTGCTGGCTGCCCGCTGCCTGTAGTTCGATTCTCACTGGCTCAAGGTTGACTCAGCCTTCCATCCTTCCGAGGTGGATAAAATGAGGACCCAGATTGTTGGGGCAATATGCTGACTCTGTAAACCACTTAGAGAGGGCTGTAAAGTACTGTGAAGTGGTATATAAGTCTAAGTGCTATTGCTATTCAGTCTCCAGGGTCAACTGTCTCTCTTCCTCTCTAGATTTGGTTATTTGAAACATACGCATTTCTGCAAAACTTAAAATCCCTGTAAGCCTGTTGGCTGATGCCATTTACACGAGAATCCATGTTTGAGAATTCTTTATTGAATACATATGTAAAAAAGCCTTGTAAGGGGTATATCATTAATCTATCTAGTCTACTAGTCTCTATTATAGTAGCAGAATAGATTCCTAGGGACCCATAGAGCTATTTGGATAATTTAACTGCAAGTGCTGAGGATTAAAATGGAACCATTTACATGCAATCATGATTACATGGCCATCAAGCTATAGATCCTCCTTGTGAAAATTCAAAAGTGTTCTTCAAAGTTTTGCCTTAATTCTATTCCTGTTGTTTTGTAAGGAAGAAGCTTTACAGCATTCTTCAGATAGAATTGTCTCTTGGCATTAGCTAGTACTCATGTCCCGTTGAAGAAAAGAACTGTTTTCCATCAAGAAAATACTGAGGTTGAAGTTGCAAAGCAAAAGAGCAGCTTTTGGGACCTGTTGAGCTGAAAATTTGAAATAGCTGTGCAGTTGTTAACAAAACTACACTGGTATGGGTGTGGCATGCAAATACAAAGAAATGAAATCAGCTGTTGTTGGTTCTGTTCCTTGTTTCTGAAATTCTGAATCCAAAGTCCAAGCTCATATACAATTCTTTTTCAGCCCCCCTTTTTTTTGAGAGAGAGATCTCAAGCTAATTAAGTATGGGTGGATAGTATTACAGTGCAGCATAGAGTGATCAATCTGATGAAAAGTATAGTATCAAACTGGAGTGAGATATTCAAAAGGATACCATCACATTCAATCATGGACTCTATATCTTCAACCTTTCTATTAGATACTTGTATGGAGAAGTAAAGGGAGTGTTTATCATATTTGCAGTAATTTATATATGGTTTGATAATTAGAGAAATTGTATAAAATAACAGAAATTTAACAGAAAATGAAAAAAAAAAATGCCCTTTGTGGAACAAAATCAAATTCACAGAAATAGAATGGGAGATATCTCATTTGGAAATAATATTTGTAAACAGATTCTTATAATAGTAGTTTTTACAAACTGAATATGAATCAGCAATGTGATAGGAGTGCAGAAAAGATAAATGCAATTTTGGCTGCATGAACAGAAATATTTCTAAATTCTAAGAAATAGTAGTACACCTTTATTTTTTTGTTGGTCAGACCATACCTTGAGTATTGTATACAGAATCAGACAAGCAGCAACAGAAAACAGGTTGATCAGGGACTAAAATTAAATCCTGGAAGAGAAATTAACAGAGCTGGGAATGTTTAGCAATAGCAAGAGAACAATGGGGAAAATATGATAGGATTTGATAGCAGTTCAAAACCTATTCTCTGTCCTTCTAAAATGCAGGACATAGTATGAATTTAAATTAAGTTAAACACATCCTGGGAGAAAGAAGTTCCTGAGGATGGGCTCCAGCACAAAAGTTTGAAGTTTAAACTTCTGTCCTGGTGACCAACCCAGATTGGATGCATAAATTTAAGTTCACAGAATCAAAATTATAGGATTGAAAGGGACCTTGGAGGGCTTCTATTCCAATCCTCTGCCTAAGGTAGGAGTCCTAGTACCCTTGGACAAATGGCTGTCCAATCTTTTCTTGTAACCTTCCAGCAATCGAGCACTCCTAACTCCAGGAAGTAAGCTGTTCCACTGCTTAATACTGTGTTTCTCATAAAACACGATCCACTCCAATAAGCTTAACCCTACTTTTTTGGGGGTGGGCCTAATTTTGCCCCTACCCTGAAAATAAGCCCGGGGTGGTGGTGGTGGTGGGCATGGGGGGGAATTGT
>JANHFL010002990.1:374133-402814 GCA_032468155.1 Oxyrhabdium leporinum | reverse complement strand
CCTCCCTCTGCATATTTGTGTTCAGTTTGGGGGATTGCTCAAAAAAAAATAAAAAAAATAAAAAGTGATACACTAATGCATTCTTTCCCAATAGGATCTTTAAATGTAGTTTTCTTTTTATTTTTCTTTGTGTTTCATCACGTATATTAATTTGTATTATTTGTTTTGTTTATTCATAATTTATATTTATTATATCCCCTTCCATTAAGAATATTTGAGCCAATTTCATTTGCATTATTTCATTTCCATTTTTAAAATTAGTCCCCTTCAGAGATGCATATTCTGATAATTGTTTTCCCAGAATTGTTCTTGCTTCTTAAAATAGTGAAAAATGAAAAGTCTTTTCTGCACAGTTGTGCACTTTGTTATGTTCCAAAGCCTGATGTGATTTAGAGTTGTGAATATTATAAATAGAAATGGCAATGCAGTCTGAAACAACAGATTAATTGCACTACTTCTCTCAAACTGCATGAAACAGAAGGGGAACTATTTAGCATCATTGGGTGAAAAGATGAACAGATGATTTGAATTCTTCCTTTAATGTAAAAAAAAAGTAAAAATAGCATAGCTCATAGCAGAAAAATATGCCCAATTCAGACAATTGTATAACGACTGTTTGTATTGAGAATAATCTCCTTTCCTTAATATCCCTTAGTTGTTATTCTATTTTGCTATTCTATTTAAAGATCCTATTGGGAAATAATGCATTCGTGTATCACTTTTTATCCTAGATAAGTGAACATCTCTTAATAAGTTAATGAAGGTCTTCTGCATGAACATTAGCAGTGCATCATCTAGAATAAAGACATTACCAAGATAGTTGTTGTGACTTGCACTGAAAACCTCTCATAAACTCTCAGATAACTTTGCTGGTGATGGAGCCTAGATGATGATCACTTTAGGATCAAATAAGAAAGAATATAAAAGTTGAGGCAGCAAGAGAAGGAAACTAATGAATCTCTTGATATCGCTGACTTGCAGTTTTCAAAATTTGTTATTATGGCTGATGTTGAAGGGAGGAAAAGTTCAACTATGTTTAGAGTTATTTCCATTTGTGGCCAGTCAAATGAATCAAAGGATGGTCTACAAGAGGAATGGCAATAGATTTCAATCTGGTATTGCAGTTCTTTTATAGATTAAGATGGAGAAGGTAAAAACATTTGGGGCTCTGCAAAGCCATCATGTGATTCTGAAATCTTCAAAGACAATGACCAGGAGAATAAAAATGACCATATATACTAATATGTTAAAGAAACAATCATTAATCATTGGTATTATTTGGAAGACGTTCCAAGATAGAATCTGCTTATAAAACAGCGGAATGAGCCTAGAAAAAAATTAAATGATATTATTATACAAGGGAAAACTATTTGTCCCCTCATGATTCACTTGCAAGTTATATTATTGATAAAAATTGACTCACAGTAATATAAATGATTAAAAGTTATAGTCCCGTGATAGTGCTCTACTCATGGATCCTAGAGGCTTGCTCAGGAGGAGTTGCTCTCCTGGGTGATCTCACAGCTTCTCCATATTTGGACAATCACCATTAGCTGGATCATATTGTTTGGTGTTGGTCTCTGCCTCTTAGTCATCCCTGTTGTTTCATGGAAGTTGCAACATGACTTTGTAAAACATCATTTGACTTCAAAATGTAATCATGATCTACTTGGAGTGCACAATTAAACCCATAACGTTGAAACTCTACTTAAATTCACTTTGATTTTGCAAATTACTTTGTGATTCATAGTGACACATTACCTTACTAAGTAGGGAAAGTTAACCTTTTTTGGAACCTGTAATTGCATTTTTGTTTTTAGCAATTAAGGGCCAAAGGAAGCCAATCAGTTACAGTGACACCCAAGAAGGTGGGATTTTTATCTATTTTTCCTTCTTTGGGAACAGTTTAATAGAAAAAAAGTTTAATCAGAGACATAACACATCTATTTTCTTCCATTACTTACAGAAAATAAAATTTGTAGCATTTTAGCAGCATGATCTTGGAGTGCTCTGGGGACTATAAAAATAGAGCTGGGGCCACTTTCCAGCCAATATAGTATGAATTGTTCTCCTTTATTTAATAGCCACCACAGCCACTGAATACTGATGAAACATACATCTATTGCATTTTAATGCATCTGCTTCCCAGGGCCAGGATGAAAAATACAATCTAAAATATTCAGATATAGGATTGTAATAGAATAGTATGCTTTCTGAAGACTGAATTAGTCTGGAAAAAATGTCTCATTACCCTCTCCAAAAGTAAAAGTCAACTTTGATGCTTAAAGTATTTGGACTTCTACTTTGGATACCTCAGTCATTATATATGCCAAACAGTCCACACAGTCTCTGTGGCTTGCCTGTCTTCTCATGCAGTGCTGGTGGCCCAAATGAGCAGCCCTGATCTACCTGCCTGGGTAAGTAAGCCTGTGAGTTGCACTAGCCCCCCCCCCAAGCATCCCCAGCCTCCAGCTTGTCTGACTTGCTTTGCTGCCACAGCTCCATCCCATGCGGGCCGCGGTGCTTGTGGCCTAGCAAGTTGCTCCCCCGTCCCCAGCCTCCAACTTGCCTGGCTTGCTTCATCACCACGGCTCCATCCCATGCGGGCCATGGCACTCACGGTCTAGCAAGATGCCCCCCCATCCCAGGCCTCCAGCTTTCCCGGCTTGCTTCGCCACCACGGCTCCATCCCACACAATGCTTGTGGCCTAGCTAACTGCTCCCCCACTGTCCCCAGCATCCAGCTTACCTGCCTGCAAGTGACTCCCAAATCCTGAGCACCTCCAGCTTGCCTGCCTTGCTTTGCCACCACTGAATGGCCCTGATCGGTCTGTGAGCAACTCCTGAATCTGTCTGCCTGCCTTCGCCTAATTTTGGGTAAGTTGCTCTTTAAAAAAAAAAAAAGCATAAACAATTCACTATCTACATGGTGTGTTGTAGGCAGTTAATTTTGTGCAAAATTTATGTTATGAGTCTATAGCTTTTATATTTTGAAATTTGCACAGCTTGATGAGATTTTGTGTATTTCTGTACTGAGTGCAATTGTTTTTTGTTATGCCTTGATATTTTTTTATTCCTGTGGCTTTGTCTTTCCTGTCCTGAGAGATAATCCTATCTGAGAGGAGGAAGAGGGAAGTTCTGGTGTGCTTTAATAAGTAATTCTTAGTTTGATTCCTTGAGTATTTTCAGGATCTGCCCTTTGTTATTTTTATTAATAGCTTCTGGCATTTTCCAGGACTTCCAATCTATTTGTTATTCATAGCATTCCAATTAGCTCAGGTTTGCTTCTGGGGTTTGTCTTTCAAAGGAAAAAAAACTGGTTTTATCTGCAGTCTTTTGGGGGAAAACTGTTTTTATTTTTTTGGTGTTTTCCTGGCACTGTCCTAGTTTTTTTTTTTGGGGGGGGGTTATGCTCCCTATAATATCCTACATTAATAACGATTACATACTAATAATATTTTTATCCATTTTAGTGAACTTTCCTTATATAATTGGTGTTTTCTTTTATACTTTTATATTTCTAACTTCTGTTTCTGTTAGTTAGCCATTGATAAAACAAATCCCTCGTTAAAAAGTATTCAAAGCCTTCTCCGTAATTTTAAGTGTTTATCTATTTATTTCTGCACATTCTAATATTTTTTTATTACATTTTCATCTATAGGGATCTCTTTGTTTTTCCACTGTTGTGCAAACACAATTCTAGCAGCTGTTAATGTGTATAAAATTAAATATGTATTCCCTTTAAAATACCCAACAAAATATTTCTGGTTTTAATACTATATGTAGGTCATTAGGGCAAAGAAGTGACATCGACTTGGCCACGCCCACCCAGTCATATGACCACCCAGTGACGCCCACCCAGTCACACACCCACCAAGCCATGACCACCCAGTCACATGACCACTAAGCCACACCTACAGAACTGTAAAAAAAGTTAAAAAAAATTGAATACCACCACTGGACTCTGCATATATGATATGGGCAAATTCTCTTACTTTATTATTCACATGAATATGTTCATATGAGTAACAATAATAATTATTAAAGAAATTGAAATTGGTTAGGATAAAATTATGGATATACTAAGTTGCACAGAAACATTGCAATGTTATGTCAGTTGTCCTATTAAATATGCCTAGGATTGCATTGTAAGGCCCAAATGTTCACATGCCAACTTGAAAGTAAACTGTTCCATCCCCCGGAATCAGTACATTGTTGTTTCCAGATAAACATATTCTATGGGAGATTAGCTCTACTTTCTTTTGTAATGATAATTCTTAGAACACACACAATAATTTTTAGAATGCAGGCCATACTAGAGTTCTTCTAAGTTATGATTATGCTTTTTCCAGATGTTGTCCTTGATTATTACTAAACTAGCAAATGTTATTATATTAATGAATGCTGTGCATTATCTATTGCAAGGACACCATAAAGGTGCAGTTTGTCATTTCATCCCACTACAAGGAATCCAATCATTAAGAACTAGGCCTCCAATATCAGGACTGGGTTGCACTTTTTTTTCACTCATATAGGTATTATTATAATATCCTCAGTTATATTACTTTGGCTTTTTTTTCTTTTGGGTAAATAGTGAATGTGACCAGAAAAAAGAAGTGACATAATTATAAAGGGATAGATGATATAAGGGATCAAGGCTAAATTTCCTTTTGTCTGCTTCAGTGCCAGTAGGACTAAGCCACAAGATACAGAAATGGACACCACAGGCTAGGAAGGTCCCCAGTTAGAATTTATTGAGTTGAGTTGACTTGACTTGACTTGACTTGACTGTCATTGCACCTCATACAACGAAATACCATCTTCAGTGTACATTATGACTATAAAAATAAAACACAAACATACATCCTTCACATTCTGTACAATTGAATTGAAAACCCCTGATATTGAATTGAAAAACCCTGATATACCTCTGTTGTACTTTAGTGCTGGTATAGCATATAAAATTATCAAACTCTTTTCGAGCCATTCTTAAAATAAGATGTGTCTAATAACACCGGATTCCATATCCCATAAGTATACGCTGACTTTTTTTTAGCCAAGCATAGAGTTACTTCTATTCTTCCTATTGCATCAATACAATTATAGGCAAGCTTTTCAAACTCTGAAAGTTACCTCTTTAACCTAGAGCTGGTGATGTGTTGCAAGTTTGTGAGTGAATAAGGGTGCCATTGCAAGTGAGTAGGAACCATTATGACAAGGACACGGTTCAGCACAGTGGTAGTGTGTTGCATTGTACACTGCAGTACAGCATTGCCTTGTGCTAAGGTAGCACCTGTAATGCAACTATCACATCTGCTTCCAATGAGAAAAGGCTGAGAGGTTTGACAACTTACTGCTGACACATTCAAAACAGGGAAGCTCCAATGTTTGTTTCATTGGTTCAGTTCTATAAGCATCCACTTCAAACCACAAAAGGGATGGGTGGGATACAAAACATGTTGATAACGTCATGCTAATTTTAGTATTCACAGCTTGATATACATTTTTTTAAAAAAAGAATGCCATCTTATTTTTAGTTGTAAAGTATTGTAGGATATAGTTGAAAATAATGGCAAAACAGGGCTTTAAGTTATTCTTGCCTGAGGAATATTATCTCTTGTTTTTACAAATAAATGCCATTCTTTCTTAGATGGCAAATCCATCCTTTGATTCTGTTTTTGAATTAAAATCGGAGTCAAGTGACAGACACTTCTTACCATCAATTGTTTTAGATAAGTCGGTCTCATTTACATTTAATCAAATTACACTTTATTTGCCATATAAGAGACAAGAAAAAACTGCTACAAATTGTGTTTTTCTCTAGAGATTAACAGAAGAAACAATGCCACCAATGTTTCTGTAAGCATGTATATTGAATGTTACAATAAGTATCAGAGGGAGACAATCATTTTCTGATAAATTCTCATGTTTGTCAGCATTCCAGCTCATGGGATTGTTAAAGTCGTTGTATTACTATTTGCATAATTAACAGTCATTTTATGCCTATAATTTCTTCCTTATCCAAGATATGTATTGTCCCTTCTCTATGACAACTCTTATGTTGTCTTCCAAAGTTTTTATGAGGGTTGAAATTATTGTAATTGTCTTCATTCTTTGGAAAGATTGGCTAATAGCTGCCACTTTAGAAATAAGCATAGATGAAGATGGAAAGAATAACTAAATCACAGAATCTCAGTTTCTCTTCTTCAGAAGAAAAAAAAAACATTGATAAAGACAGCCTCTTCTGAAAATTTCTGTAACAAAGCATTACTCAAAGTCACCCTTTATGGCATATGTTCATTTGTGATGGTTTTTATTAGTTACCTGAAAAAGTGGTCTTATCTTCCTTTCTGTCATCCTAGAATTCATTTGTTTTACTGCTGCTAGTTCTTTACTATTCAGAGTTTATAGCAGCCACACCTAGAACTGAAATCTGGATGCCACAACACGTATGCACTACAGTACAGGTAGTCTTCGACTTACAAACACAATTGAGCCCAAAATTTCTGTTGCTAAGTTAGACATTTAAGTGAATTTTGCCCCATTTTATGACCTTTCTTGCCACAGTTGTTAAGTGAATCACTGCACTTGTTAAGTTATTAACATGTTTGTTAAGTGAATCTGGCTTCCCCATTGACTTTGTTTGTCAGAAGGTCACATGGTCACATGAACCCAGACCACTGCAGCCGTCATATATATGAGTCAAGCATCTGAAGTTTGATGACTGTAGGGATGCTGCAACAGTCATAAGTGCCCAAAATGGTCATAAATTACTTTTTTTCAATGTCATTGTAACTTTGAACAGTCACTAAACAAACTGTGGTAAGGCAAGATCTGTATATTTCTCATGTCCATTTGCTCCCTGAGCCAAAATGAAGGGTTTGTGTGAACTATGTATTTTAGCAGTTTTTTTCTTTCATTCAATAAGTTTTGATAGTTTTGTAGAAACTAAGTGTAACAGTGTAAAACTACACTATTGCATAATATCACTTTGCTATATGGTAGTACATAGCAACATAGTGTAGTATATACTAGGATAGTATATAGCAACATAGTATAGTATATTGCATAGTATAACTATTTATATATTCAAAGTATAACTATGCAATATTCAAATGAAATAGAAGTTAGTTCATTCACATTTGATAAGAGTGAGGTGGAATGCAGTTGTCTTTCAATCTTTGAACATTTTACAATTTACAAATGTACAAAATGTAGATTTTTCTCTCACTTTTCACACTTTTAAGATGATACGAGCTAACACAGATGTTCTGTCTGTCTGATCCATTGACACATACATCATTTTTCATTCAGTGGCCATTGGATGATGGATATCTTGTGTAAATCATTTCTCTGGTTCAGAGTCTAGAATGCATTAAAATTAGCCAGTGAAATAGGCTACTGTCGAGCAGAATTATGAAGCTCCCTAAATTCATGCTTTATGCAATGACATAGCTCTCGTTGACTTAAGCCCAGGTTAAGTCTAGTTATTGATTTTAAGATGCTCTATGTTTAGATCTGAACAGCCTAGTTAATGTACTCATAGATCATATTTTAAATTTAAATCTGCTCTCTGAAGCCTGTATGTATGAATGAATATAAAATATCTCAGGGACATTTTCCACAAGTCACCTTTTTAGTACAAGTATGTCCCTTCTTAAAATGCTGCATTACCAAATCCAACATACTGAAAACCATAGAAAACGAATCATGCTAGATGGCTAGATCAAATAACTTCCTGTCCTTTCTTAAATATTAATTGTACAGGAACTATCAACATGAATGATCTCTGGTGGCACAGTGGTCAAAGTGCAGTATTGCAGGCAAACTCTGCCCACAGCCTGGAATTCAGTTCTTTCAGGTCACTGTTGATTCAGCCTTCCATGATCCTTCCGAGATCAATGAGGACCCAGATTGCTGAGGGCAATATGCAAATAATGCTTACATTGTAAAGTACCCAGAGAGTGCTTATTGCTATTTTTTGCAGACATATAGTAGCATAGAAGAAAAGATGTTAAAGCAATCTTCAGCACTCAAGAATATTATTTGATTTATAATATAATGCAGGGACTTTGCTTCCTTAAGGCAAAAAACAAAACAAAACATTGTTGCCATTTTTTTCTACAGAAAGTTAATCTGATTCCCTATACTCTGTTTATCGGGTCAGAATTTAGAATCTTCAATCAGACTATTGTTCCAGTTTTCTGCTTTCAGCAAACTATTTCTGATAGTAACATCAATTAAAGCATGAACTTTTTATAGTTAAGGATAACCACTAAAACTAGAAGTCAATTTTATTGTGATCCTCACACCACTTCTCATTTGAAGGGCTTCAAGAAATTTAAAAGCAAAAGATATTGTGTTGTCAAAGCACAGATGTTTCTTTTCACAATAGGCATCTATTTTTCTACTGATATTATTTTGCTTCAGTATATGTGTATATTTCTAGAATGAATTGCTGCTTTGTATTTTGTTTAATGTTGTAACCCAGATCAATCTATTAACCAAGGACACAGATTAATTTAAGATTAATAAATTACCATGCTTCAGATTAAACACATTGCCACTTAATCAAGTATTAAATCTCCATTCTGCTAAGCCATTTTTTTTTCAAGAAGTGGAAAGTGACCATGGAAATGTTGATCATATGGAATAGAAAAATGTGGGAAGATCAAAGCACTTCCCAACTTTAGTCCATTTGTTGTACTTTAAAACCAATGGCATACTGATATATTAAAGTTTTGCTCTTGCAATCCAGTCTTAGCTCCAATTGGAAAGCAGCACAAGTTAGGAAGATAACCCATATTATTTGTTAAGTTGTATTTAAGGTTGCTGCAAAGATAGTGCATTGGGTAATGCATTGGGCCATCAGATATTGGCCAAACACACAAAGATGAATGAGTGAATGAATAAACTACCTTCCTTCCATATAAGCAGATTTCCAAAGAGTTGAGAATATATTTTCTGTCCTAGGTTACATCTGTTAAATGAGAATGGGAATGCTATTGACCTAGCTGGTTGCTGTTCTTGACTACAGGATTTTGTTATGCATAATAAGATCTAGCAAAGAACTTTTATTTCTTTATACTTTGAAATATTTTGGTCTGTTGTATTTATTATTTTGATTTTGATGATA
Source organism: Oxyrhabdium leporinum (assembly GCA_032468155.1). Taxonomy (NCBI): domain Eukaryota; kingdom Metazoa; phylum Chordata; class Lepidosauria; order Squamata; family Cyclocoridae; genus Oxyrhabdium; species Oxyrhabdium leporinum. The sequence continues at coordinate 393,678 of JANHFL010002990.1, read as the reverse complement.
TTAGGACAATACATTACATGGTGTCAAGGACATTTGTAAACAAATCATCATTGGTTACCACAATTGTATTGGTTAATCCAGTTAGACTGAATCACTGAGTAAGCAAATTATCAGAGACTGATTTGCATTCTGAATGATGCAGCTGCATCAGTGAGTCTAGACCTTGAATGTCTAAATAATACCACAGAATATAGAAAACCAGGCAGATGTACCCTTGACCTTTTCCCATTTTGTTCCTGTTTTGCTGTCTCTCTGATCCTATCAGTGCAAGCATGGTTTCTGTCCTTGTAAGAATTGCCTTGCTTTTTCTATATGTCTCTCTTGAAAAATTCTGAGGCTAGTTTACAAGAGCAGCTTGGATTGCAAGTGATTGGAGAAATTATTTGGCCCTTCTTCCCAGATAAGAAGGAGCTTTGCTTGATCTCCTGTAGATGGGAAAGTTTCAGCTAATCACGATAGATGATGCTAACCAGATGTTAGATATCATGATTTGGTAAGGAAATGTTCTATAAAACTGAATCATGACTTGCTATCTGATTCTAAATAAATCAGCAGAGTTAATTACCAAAAGACATGCTTCCATTTCTGCCTTAGAGAATACTTTTTGCCTAAGCATTCGCAGCTGATCATTACCTAGGTTCAGTTTCTATGAAATAAAAAATAGCTTTCCCCTTTCATTTTCCCAATATATACGGCCAAAGGGATATGGGCTTATGAATACAGCTGAAAAAAAAGAGTTAGCTTTTCCTGGATATATGGAGATTTATAAAAGTTTATCAGAGGAGCATTTCATCTTTAAAGAGACTTAGATAAAGGTTTTTGTTTTCTTTTCAGTTGCTGCTTGGTGCCCTCTAACTTGGTGCCCTCCCCTGCTGTCAGGTATAAGATGCTTGTAGGCTTGTTCTGGGAGAGTAATAAGTATTGTTGTTAAGCAATTGTGGTGTTGAAATTCAGCTTCAGTAGGTCTGCCAGTATTTATCTAAAATACTTTCTCCGATGCGTGTTGGAGTTCCAGTAAACCGTGTCTTATTGTGCGACCTTTTCATTTTCCAGTGAAAAGGGATCAGCTCGTCAGATAAAGGCTACAAGCTGAAGTACAGGAAAAATGCGTGCTCAGAAAATCCGAGCATGATTGAAAACAAGATGTGTTAAATCAATGCAGTTTATCGCCTGCCTATTCCTGGCAATTGCTGTTCTAAGCTCATTCTGAGCACACCCTGGATGATAAAAGTAGACTGTCACGGTGCTCACCAGGGTGTGAGGGCAAGGAAACATGTTTATCAGGCAGGTTGCTATGATTTCCTCCTCCCGATAACAGTTATTGTTAAAACTGTTGAGGACATCAGCTGGACAATTACCAGGGTGACTATTATTGCTGTAGAGGCTACTAGTAGCTCCAGTATTTCACATCCATTCCCCTAGGAACATAAGACAAGTTATTTTTTTTAATGTAAACTAATTTAAATGTACCTGTTAATCACTCTCAAGGTAATAATGTTATTCTTTCTCCTGCTGGTTGTTTCCAAGAATTGAATATATACTAGCGTCCAGAAGTTCCTCTTTTAGAATCAGTAAACTGTACAGGATTTTGGAATGAAGCAGCAGCAGTTTAGTTTAAACAAGTTCTTGAGGCCCGTTTATCAAGGGGTTATTGGTTTGATATGGCTCCTTCACAGTCAGCAAAGTGTGTTTGTATGTGTGTTTAAACTTAATTTTGCACAACAGCCATACATGTGAATATTCTATGTTTTATCTAGAATAGCTAACAATACTTTGTCATGTTCCTAGCTGATGACAGGTGTCTCTTCTCATTAAAATATCCCTATCTACCCTGTACAATGTTGTAGATGGTTGGGTATGTGGTCATCCAATAGCAGTTAATCTTTCATAACAAAGAAGAGATTGAAGCCATTGAAGTTGAAAGAAGAGTGCCTGAATGACATGCATTCCAATTTTAAAAGTTCTGTTTGAAGTGTAATTTTGTGTTTGTGGAATGTTCAAAATGACAACAGCCTTTTTAAAAATAATAATAATTCTGGATGACATTACATAGAAACTGCGCTCCTTCATTTGGAAGAAATGCTTCAAATCTCATGTAAACACAGCAGTTCCCTGCTAGTTTTCCAGGTTGTCTCATGAACATTTCCTTCATGAGTGGATTCTTAAAGTAGTGGCATCTTTCTGTCAGGCTCATAATTAGCAAGAGAGGCAAAGCACAACAACCCTACATGGGTAGATTCCTCTTGATAACAATAATTAAACTGCAACCTTCCACTAGTGCTTTGCTTGAATGAAGGTCAGTGGTGAGGAGAAACCAGTGACACAGCTACTAGTTGGCAGTCTGATTTTTATATATATATATATTTTATAAAAATATGCTATTTTTGTTATATAACAAAAATAGCATATTTTTTTTACAATTCAGGCTTTATTTAAAAATGTTCTTTAGATGGGGGATTCTCGGGATATATGTATTCACTTGTGGATATGTGTGCAAAGTAAGTTTTGATTTTTTTGCATTTTTTTGTTAAGAAAATGCATTGCTAAGAATTTGAAGGAGAATTATATTGGCTGTGTATTAGGTTGCTTTCTTTCATACACAATCAGTGTTGTTTTGTGTTTGAAAATGATTAAAAACCAAGTTTCTTGTGGCTAAACTGTTCTCAGCCATGCAATTCTGTTGGTAACAGTCCAGGTAGTAATTGTGTATACTAATTTTAAGAGGCAATTATCAATTGCTCCAAACAATTTTTTCCAGAGTGCCAAGGTCGCAGCTAATTAAATAGTTGTGGCTCCTTTTACAGATTCTTTTGGGGTTTCAAATGAGATTAAAAAGTTCATTCTCACCCAGTTCAAACTACTGTTCACCTACTTCACTCCAGCACAGTCTTAGGTGTTCTGGTTGCCTCTGACTTCATGGTGGCCATTTTGGCTGCCACTGTTCCTCGTCTTTGGATGAGGGGAATTTTCCTAGTCAGGGAGGAGAGATGTGGCTCTCCTCAACCTGCAAGGCGCTCCCCTTTACTTCACCACCCCTACAGGGTGGCTATGGCTCCTTTCATAGCCCTCCAACAAGGAAAGCTTGGGGCAGGGCAGCGGAGGTCGTGGTCCTTGCTCCCGATGCCACTGGAAGTACAACCGGAAGACCCCATGTAATTCATTGAATAACTGCATGATCACCTTAATTATTGTGACTCCCTTAATGTCTATTGTAAAAATGGTCATAAAATTGAGTCCAGTTGTATGTAAACTTATGACCACAACCACTTATGACCAAAATTCCAGGCTCAATTGTCATAAATCGAGGAATATCTGCCGAAAATTCAGTGTCTTAATTTCCTGTTGAATTTCTCCACTGAAGAATGCTCTTCTTTTTTCAGCTCCCTGAAAAACTTCTTTATTCACAAGGATGTAATTGGGTCCAACAGTATAGTTTCGGATCACAACGATATACAGGTTCAAATACACTAGGAAAATTACGTAAATGTATTGAAGCATTAAAAGGACAGGTAAGTGGGTAGATATTAAGGGATAAATAAAAGTCTAAAGCTTACTGATGCTGTAACTATTATTAGCTAGTGAACTATTAGGAATAATTTCTATTAGCATAAGTAGCTAACTAAAACTCAGGTCAATCAATCAATATATGATCATAGAAGCATATAAATATTGAAAATACTTTAAGTGCTAATTTTTTAAAAAAATTGATAATATGCCTTAGAACAGGTGTCAAACTGGATTTCTTTGAGGGTTGGATCAGCATTGTAGTTCTCTGTGGGCTGCTGGGGGGGGACGACAGGACGGATGCTTCCTGCAGCACCGATGGCCAAAACGGGAAGTGGGGTGTCTGCATGCGGCCCCCCTATACCTCGTTTTCACCCTCCATGGCCACCTTCATCACTCTGCTGGCCGAAAATGGGCTGTGTGGACCGTTTTCCAGCCATTTTTTGGGCAGTTTTGGCCCATTTTTCGGCACATTTGGGTCCATTTTTCAGCTCAGTTTTGGCCTGGTTTCGGCTGGCAGAGTGCTGTAGGAGGACATGGAGGGTGAAAATGAGGTGCAGGGGGGGGCACATGCAACCTGTTTTAGCCATGGACTGGTCCTTTGATATTTCCAGGCTGGCCCCCATGGGCTGGATTTAAGCACGCCGTGGGCCAGATCCAGCCCGCAGGCCTTGAGTTTGACACTCCTGCCTTAGAACATATTTTACAATTATTTTACTTTATAATTTCTTGCATATTTCTGTAATCATGAGTTAACATTTCTTTTAGTATCTCAGAAAAGCATTGTGGTTTTGATAGTCTGCAAATATATTTTTCTTATTTGAGGTTTAGCCTCTCAAAACTGCTTAAAAGTGTAGTTTTGTCATACTAATATGTAGCCTATCTTTAAGAACATCCCTTAGAGGGAAACATATTATTTAATGAATTGATTGCATTATATATAGCATATTTCATAGTTGTGAACCACTTCATGAACTGGTGGAATATTCCTATTTAAAATACCAGTCGTTCATTCATTACCTCTTTCTGGATGTCATACTCTGTTCTTTTTCTCTCCATTTTTGTCTTTCCCCAAATAATCCAAAATAATCAGTCAACTTTCTCAGTCCTCACTCCCTAGGGTTGTTGTTTTTTTTTCTTCTTCTTCTGGAAGTTCTTTCCTCCAGCTTGGTTGTTACAGGTGCCTCAACCTAGTAATGCCTACCTCTTTTATGCAGATCCATTTTCCTGTGAGTAGATAAGATACCAAAAATATTTTCACCAAAATAAAGCAACTGTTCCCATAGATCCGAAGAGCTAATTTTCTCTCATCCTATTCTCTTTTGTAGTGGATGGAAATCAGTGGTATTAAAGATCAAGCTCAAAGACAGAATTTTTGCAATTCTCTTTTTACTGGTGGAAGCATGGAGCATAAGTTCTATGAGGCCATAAAATTCCTCATGCTATATCAAGTAATAGAAGCTTATGAACGCTTGGCCAGTAACCAGGAATGCATTCCAAACTTTTTTAGTGACCTTTTTAGACGGGATACTTCTTTGGACCCTTTAAGTTATATGATGAATCATCTGAACTCAGTAGGAGACAGAAGAGGTCTTGATCAGGTAAATGCAAAACAAAATGTAATAAATTTTGGCACTAAAAAAGAACTTAGGAGGTTTACATTGATTTACTTCTATGCTGTCCAGAGTAAGAAAAGTAGTATTAGGCTAAGATTTTATGCAGTATTTTTAAATCACAGGGCTTAATAAGCAATCGGTTTTCTGTTTCTGCTTATTTTACAAGTTTTCTTTATTTGTATTTTTCATATAGAAGGAAAAAGTTATGGAGGGGATTGAAGCTACATCTTCTGGACACACTCCAGTTTTGGTTTTTTTGATACCAGATAAAGACTTTTTTTATTCTCTGTGACTTTTTATGTTTCATAAAAGCATAAAATGTTGTAGGATCCAATCTGAGTCAGTCACTGGGACCAGAGTTTTTGTCTTCTGAGCTTTCAGACTCATACTGGAGCCCATCTTCAGGGAACTTGAACATTCAATTTTGCAGCTACTAATATTGTTGGACAAGCAGGTACAAAAACAGCCAGAGAAGTGATTGAAGTCTGGGAAACAGGCCCCTCGTCAATCAACAGAAGTGCTGATCTACCACCAATTTATCAAGTATTTATAAGGCGAGGGCTGGACCGCCAATGACTTAATAGCAGTCATCAATACACCCCAATCAACATCTAAAAAACCACGTACAACAGGCACCATATAAATACCACTCACAGAACAGCACACACTCTGCTAGAGATAAGTTCCCTGAAGCTAGGCTCCAGCACGAGTCCGAAAGCTCGGAAGACAAAACCTCCGGTCCCAGTGACTGACCCAGATTGGATCCTGCAACATTATCCCAGGACACGTACATTCACCTTCATTCATAGAAAGTATTATATGGGGAATCTGCTTTTACCTTTTGCCACATTTAGTACACTTTTTTGGGGGGAGGGGGGGGGTGGAAGTGGAGATCACCCTGCCCATTAATTTTAGAAATAAAATACCTGATATGTCACAAATATATTAACTTGATTGGCCATACCTTTTTCCCTCAGGATTCTCTGCTTGTATATTTTGTCACATTTTTATTGCTTTTAAAGGTTTGAATTAGTGCACATTTTTATTGATCTAGTTTGAAGTATATATTGTTTGAAATGGGAGGGGTTTGACATGGTCCAGAGGGAAATGAATTACTGTACGTCCTTCCTGAATCAAAGTGTTTTATGGGCTCATGTGCATCAGAAGCTAAGATATACACACTATAAGAAGCAAAAAAGTGGCCAAATCGACCATCTTAATTATGAATTAATTTACACGAATTGTACATTATAACTTGTCTTTTATATAGATTGTGAGTTTTGCTTTTTTTCCTCCACAGATTGATCTATCTCTTCTCGAGCATTCCCTTGAAGTAAAAATAATAGTTTTTAGGTTGTATAAGATTAATACCAAAGATTTCCTAGAAACGTACACAGATGAATATCAGAGGGATTGGCATGAGGTCCTCCTTGTAACTGAAGATGACCGTCATTATCACATTCCTGTTGTTAAGACATGACTACCTGAGGCTGACAGATATTTCCACATCAAATCTTTCTGAAGAAATTTGTTCAGATGAATGGTATGCTGTATTTAAGAAATATCTCTGCTAAATAAAAATATGTATGAAACAGTTGTTGGCCAGGCTATCTTTCAGTTGAATCTACTCCCAAATTTTTTATTTGTAAGGAATAAAACAAACCATGTATTTCAAAGTGAAGTTCTCATTACCAATATGCTGAAGGCTCTAGTTTATGGTATAACCTGGATATTATAATACCAATTGACACAAGATTCTGTGTTTGTGTTAAGATCCATTTGTATTAGAGACAAAAGTGCTACAAATTTTAACAATAATAATTCCTTGAGTAAGCTGTCATTCTAAGACAAAAGTGATTGAAGGATATTTAATAAAAAGAGCTTCCATATTTTCTCCATCTCACACTTTACCTAAAGAATTCAACAAACTATAATGTAAAATGCATAAATGTATAATGTAAATTATAACACTGGAACACTTAAAAGTCTGTGGAGATTAGAGAGAAAGAGATATGTCTGCTTATATACAACACTAAGTTAAAAGTTGGTTTGTTTCTTTTTTAGCTTGGTGTGATAACTTACAAACTACAGTGCACTGACCACTTAATCTGATTTGTGCTTATTGCTACACAACAGATGGGCTATACAATATTTTCTGAACTTAGTCATTGGAATTTAAACTGTTGCACAAAAGTTGTTCTGTCTATCAGTTTCTTCAGAAACCTTAAAAAATTACCTCAAACTATTTATTTTACTAAAAAATACCCTGATCATTTATCATACAATGTAAAAGCAAAAAGCATGTCATATTCTTATTGTACAGTGCATCTAATCATTTTCTCAGTCAAGTAGCTAGTAGTTTGCATTGTTATAACAAACTTTTACAGCCTGTGGCTTGTAATCCTCCAAGTCACTTTTGCAAAATTGCCATGTTGCATTTTTAACAAATTATTTCTATGTAATATGTATATCAGTAAGCATAATTGAGAGCTATGTAAAGCTATTATTTTAACAATATATTTGTATAATTCTACAGCGTGCATTATTCCATGTGTTGTATTTGTTAATGATTATTGAAAGTGTTGTACAGCCACTGAGGCTCCAGCTTTAGTTACTGAAAGGTAGTCCTTGTATAGAACACACAAATTAGCTAAGCACAATTTGGCCCAGTATGTTGTATGAATCCAGACCATGTGGTTAGTCTGTAATAGTTCAGTGAATCATTCCAATCCAGACCACTGCATTGGGTGGACCACAGTGCAATGAGCCAAATATGTTTTGTGCAAGCATAATCAAACTCTCTTTATTTTTTCTGGAGTACTATCCAAATCCACTCAAACTAATATTCACTGCTCAAAGCATTAGGCAATCTGATTTCTGTGCATAAAGTCATTTTCTACAATAGCCTTTTCCAGCTTGCAGCCACTGAAGCATTTGGATACAGTTCCTGTTATCTCTCACCGAAGATCAGTTCTGGATGAAAGTGATGGAACTATAGTCCAGCATGCCCAAAAATAAGGTGGGAAAGTCATTCTGCACTTTTGTGGAATTACAGCATGCATATAGCCATTTTGCAACATATTGGAGCACATTTTATGATCTAAATTTTGGTTTGGTTGTTTAATCATTCTGATTTTATAGTAGACTTTAATGATTTGCTGCTTCTCTTGCATCTTTGTAAGGCCTTTGTAAATCACTCAACAGTATAGTTTAATGTTTAAAATGAAAGATTGGGTACCATGTCCTTTTGAGAACATATTCACAGAGTAATATACAGGTAGTCCTCGACTTACTACCTCCATTGAACCCAAAGTTTCTGTTGCTGAGCAAGATATTTGTTAAGTGAGTTTTGCCCCATTTTATGGCCTTTTCTGCCACATTTGTTAATTGATTTGAGTTATGCAGTTATTAAGTGTGCAACACCATTGTTAAGTGAATCTGGCTTCCCCATTGACTTTGCTTGTCAGAAGGTTACAAAAGGGAATCACATGACCCTGGGACACTGCAACTGTCATAAATGGCCAAGCACCTGAATTTTGATCACATGACCACGGGGATGCTGCAATGTCGTAAGTGTGAAGAAATGGTCGTCACTTTTTTCAGTGCCGTTGTAACTTTGAACGGTCACTAAATGAACTGTTGTAAGTCAAGGACTACCTGTATATGATTAGTAAAACCATGGAAACTTACTTTTGAACTAACTTTGCAAATGATGTATTATGTAGTTATGATTTATAATAAAAACAAGCTAATATTCAGCACAGAAAAAACAAATGACGATGTGAAAATCAAGCATAAATTAAAATAATATGAAATTGTTCATTTTTTGATATACTGTATTTTCAGTATTGCCAACAAATTAGCAACTACAATGGGTTTTTTTAAAAGATGAACAAGGATGTGAAAGAAGGAAGTTGCTGTTCAAACACGATAGTCAGCAAGCAATGCTGACATTTTAGTGGACCTTCATCTGTCTGTTTAAACTCAGAGGCAGAAGATATAAGGAAACTGGGGCAGGTGTGGGGGGAGTTAGAAGGGGACTGCTTCCTAGTATAGTTAAAGATGAATCCACCCCCCAAAAATAATATGTCACTTATAGAGTTTAGACAAATATTTCCTATATGGGAGACACTAATGTTTTAGTTTTTGTTGTTAGCATGGACATTCAATTAAATTAGTTCCTGCTTTCTGTTTGAACTGCTAATCATGAACTGCTAATAAATGCAAAAGTTCAAACTTTTTCACTTGTTCACTTTTTCCTAAAACAGAAGGAGGAAAATTCAACTTGGGTGATTATTATTTACATCAGGCATATGGATAAAATAAATGTATGCAGTAGTACAATAGGACTCAGATTTTTTTCATTTCTATCCTGGTGCCTTAACCATTAGGCCAAACTGACTCTCAGCAACAGGCAGTGATAGGCTTTGGAGAAATGTGTTAAGTCCTGCAAGTGTGGGAGGTGATGTATCCCACTGTGAGGGGTTGTTCTGGTATGCTGGAAAAGAAAACTCGGTGTTGAGACACCAAAAAAAATCCATGTAGTCAATCTAGCACAGAGCTGCCAAATGGAATTGCAAAGAACTCTGGAGATCACTGCAAAGAATTTGAGTCTTCTCTTTGCTGCTATCTATTGGCTATCTTTATATTTGTAGTCCTATACAGAAGATCAGATACATTTCTAAATGCGCACAAATAACTAATTCCCTGTCTGGACAGAATAGCCACATGTTAACATAGATTTGCTGTTAGATACAGAGAATGGACATGAAGTAAATCAAGTTAGAATTAGTTGTGTAAATTTGTAGCTGCCAATAAAGCATGAAATAGGCAACTGTTCATGCTTAATAGAGGCATTTTTTTAAGTTTTCAACCCAAAATTTGAATTAGTCTTGATCATTACTAAGGCTTTGGTGATCATCAGGGCTTTGGCCCTATCTGTTAATATTATTTTAGTTTTATTTTATTACTTCCAGCTTCTATTTCATCCCACTTCCAGAGACTAAAGCAATTTACTGGAGTGTAATAGAAACCACCTTATATAAAACTTTTGGCTCATTCAACCCAAACAGACAATTTTAATTCATTCCTTTTTTTTACAACCCGTGCTCCTATTACATCCCAAAGCTTACCTTCTTGGTCATCCTCACGCTGTACAGTGTTTCTGCTATTAAAACTGCTATTTTCCACACTCTGTTTCTTCAGGATATTTGATCAGATTATCTGCAAGGTTCATGTTCACCACATATATTTGGATGAAGAATTTGGAGCCCCACAAGAGAAGCTGTGTCAACAGCATGATGCCGCTACCACCTCTGCTTTCATACTGCTGAGCTAGGGAGTCTCTAAGCATCCTTCAAAGCCCTCCGTTGCTATGGAAACCAACTCCTTGCATTATGACATAGTGATGCCTTGAGAGGCTGGGCCAGGAGCTGCTCTCCTCCTTTAACCTATTAATGAAAGTGGTGAGATGATGAAGAAAGAACAAAGAAAAGAAGTGTATTAAGGAACATACATTAGAAGGGATCCCAGAGGGCAACAGGAATTGCACAATCACAGCCCACCTCTTTTATGTGTGTCACAGTCTTGACTTTTGTGACACACATACCCCCACAGATATCCCTGTCCCATCCTGTCTGGTCATCTTCCTTTTTGTTTCCTTTAGACCAGGACTGTCAAACTCCCGGCCAGCGGGCTGGATGCGTCATGCTCTGGCGATGCCCATGCCCATTTAAACAAGGGGGGGGGGGGAAGTCCCAATATGTCATGTGACGTCTCCATGACATGAGTTTAACACCCCTGCTTTAGACCTTTCTCCATATGCTGTCTCCACAGCCTTACCTTGCCTCTAGCCATCCTTGTTCATTATATGTGCCAAAGTATTAAAGGAAAACTGAAAGAATCCCACCACCACCACTTTTTATGAAAAAGAAACAGAGGCTGAATATTTTGGACAAGTATTTTCTGTTTTCAAAAACACTTCAAGTAGTTTAACATAAGAGGGCAGCAGTCACAAATGACCCTTTAAAGGACACTACTCATTTGCTTATATGTATATAGTAAGCTTTTCTGCTTTGCTTAAAGATCTTTTGTTTTTACTGTATTGGGAGGTTACAGCAAGGTTCACATTTACTGGAAATAATAGATAAATAATATGAGCATATGGCTGACAATTATCTAGTTCTTAATTTAATAACTTTAATCATCATCTACCTATGGCAATGACACACACACCGAGTAGGTTTTGGTGATTTTGGAAAACAATGACCATAGCTGGTTAGTATTTGGATGGGAGACCTTTTGGAAATCTCAGGGTTGAAGACTAGAATTTGAATTTGGAAAACATCATAGAAGATGACAATGGCAAACTGACTTAATGGCAATGGCTGCGGTAAGTCTGCCTCACCCAAACGGATGCTTCCTGGATGGAAACTGGAATCCAAGATATATAAGCTAGGTGGGTGACTTGGGACCAGTCACTTTTTCTCAGCCCTAGGAAAGAGACAATGGCAAACCACTTTTGAAAAAAACACCAAGAAAAAAACAACAACCTGCAGAGACTAATGTCCAGGCAGCTCCTAAGAATTGGATACAATTGAGTTATTTATTTAATGTCACCCATCTTGAAAGGTACTCACAAAACAAATGGGATCTTTGTCCCCAAAATTATTGGAAACATTGATCCTGAAATCATGTTTACACTGAAACACATCATCACCATCATTGATTCCTTTTGTGTGAAATTTACTTAAAAGAGAGACTTAAGATGCAACTACTAAGTATGTTTGTGCAGCTAATTGTCATTTACTCTTTTTAAATGTAGGCACCAGCAGTGAACAACTGCAAAGAAAATTCTGGTCTCTCTTTCTAGCACTTATTGTTTCATTCTACAGTAAACTAAATGGAGATGGGGAAAAAACTAATATCCATACCTCTATTTTTAAAAATCTAATGATCTGCAAGATTACCAAATTGCCCAAATACTAAAATACTACACAGTATAAGGCAACAGTAAAAGATTCTTTATACTGTGTCAGATAATAATATAGCAAAAGTTGTAAACTTTCATAAAATTAATATATAATCCAGTGAAAGATAGGAGCCTGATTTTTTTCTTCCTACACTTTTTCCTCCCCTTTAAACCAAGACCATTACTGGCACTGTACCATTTCTTGGCCTTTTGGCTAAACAGTAGTATCCTATGTGGCCAGTTTATGGTTAGTCAGTTGTCTAAACCTGGGAAACTTAATTTAACAAATCATGATTAAATATTTCATGCATGTGCAGCAAATAGGGTTATGGATCATGATTCCTGTGGACACTCATCTGCTTGCTGATGCCCACCATGTTCCCTTCCCTATCTGATTTAGTTTTATTTTTTCATTCTTTTCTAGTCAAAAGAGCATTGAAAAAAATGTCAAAAAGGTCAGATCAAAAACTAGCCAAAGAAAGATTGAATTTGGGCTCGATCCAGCCAAGAGCTGCAGTTTTGGAATTATTTTTCAAGTGGGAAAATATGAAAAAGTAACTTACTGTAAACTGAAATGATACTGTCAGGCATCATTAATATTTGCCAAAGGGCAGTTGCATCCAAAAATAAACCTGGATGATAGGGAAATATTCCCCAGTGAGGATACTGGTAGGAGCAATTTAACTTGCATAAATATTTACTGCCTGGCTGTTCACCCCATGATCAGCCTTATTCTTGTTGTGTTTTAACTTTTTGCACCAAACTAAATGTCCTTCCTGCCATGCATATAAGAATCCCTAGCATGTTATTAATTAATTTGCAAGTAAACCATGTCTGTCTGCAAGCACTAGTACTGTAATATGTGGCCAAATTTTAAAATGCAATCCTCTGTTTTGGTTAGTTTCTATTCTTCTGATAGGAAACATTTTTCAAGCCAAAATCTTGGCATCAAAGATGGGAAATGAAGACTTGGTTTAATTCTTATATGCATAAAATTGCAATGGTAATGACTTCTGTCAGAATATATATTCTTCAAGATAAACAATCCCTTCCAAAATCTGATGAGATGAGGCAAGTTTATAAGAGTTATTGGCTAAAATTATTAAGAGCACCTGACTATATAGTGAATTTTAGTTCAGAATATTGTGAACCCGAGTCACGGAATGAAGACATTAGATGAAATTTCTTCCGTTAAATGTATTTTATTTCCCAGACTTTTAAACTGTAACAAAAAACAGGTTAATAAGGAAAATAAAATTCTGCAAATCTTGTAACTGTCCCCAGAGAGTGATAAAATGTAATTCTTCAAAATCACATATGAAATGACACAATGTGTGAACAAAGGTACAATGATTTGTATGGTGTGATTTATTCTGTTTGGGGAATTCTGGGAGTTGTAACTCCAACACATTTGTTTGCACTGTGTTTGAGAAGGCAGATTTAACTCAAGACAGTGCCTTTTTATGGTTTTAACCTCCCGGCAGGGCTTAGTTCTCAAACAATGCAAACAATTATCCATGTGGCCACATCAAATCATGACAACTTCTCAGTAAAGAATCTTCTGCTATTAGCTTCTTATGGACAGGAAGAAGTTTAAAAGGAGCTCTCTTCCCCGAGGAACTTTGTTTCATTGACAAAGGTACGCAAGGCGTCTGACAGGTGTAAGTTTATGGCCATGGTTTGTCTTCCAATCCTGATTGGTCTTCATTTGTGATTTCTGGGTCTTGCTTCCCAATTCCAGATGGCTGCCCAGTGCACAGCCCTGATGCGATCACAGCATCTCTCAAAGGGCATGAAAACAATAAAAATAAGCCATTTAATGTGAACCTTTCCTACATCTCCAGAGATTCTACCGATTACTGAAGCCTGATCACTTTTGGTGTACCTGAACTCGTAAAATAAAAATGCATGATGGCACAATATTTCCTATGGGGAAGAAAGTGGGTATTAAAGTCTGCTTTTGAGGTCATATCAAACATTAAAAAAATAAATAAATCTGAAATATTGTGTTTATATAGCAGGTCAGAAATGGTGCATGCTTTAGCAATGCATAGACAAGTGATGAAGTTCTCCCTCCTTTGAGGACTAATGGTAGAAACCATAAGAGTTAGACACAGGGTTTAGTCAAGTCAGACAGAACTGCTTCTTATCACTTACCAGTGTCAAGCTGTCAAAGAATCTAGAGTTCTCTCACTGACATGCAATTTTCAAGCCAATCAAAAGTGAGGATTGTTCCAAAGGCCCTAATTTCACCTTCATTACAGCACAGCAATCCAAATAGCTACATATACCACAAAGGACAAGTAAAAAAAACCTCCCATGACCAGAAAATTATTTATCAGCAATAAAGCCTTTTTAATACAAGGTTTTGATGAAGCGGAACCTCTGGTGATCATCTGAGGTAATCACGTGGACACATCCATGTGGTTTTCTTGGCAGCTATAGTTTGCAGAAGTAGTTTGCCATTGCTTTTTTCAGAGATAGTTTTTTCAGTCTCCCAGTTGAGCTTATAGCTATGGGCTTTCATAGGAATTCCTATCCAGGTCTGATCATGCTGAGCTTTAAAGGATTAGCAAAGATTAGCTACTTGAACATTTGCAGTCAAAAAGAAAAAAATATGGCCTGGCCTCGGCTTCTAGCTATGGTTGTTGAAGCTCTTCCTTCCAAAAGTGGACAATAATTTTACAGAAGTCAGAGATAAGTTGTCCAGAGGGTTTTGTTTGTTTTTTGTGTTTTTTCTTTTTTTTTGGAGGGGTGGGTGGGTCTTTTGTGCCTTAAGAGCAGAAATGATTGAAAAAAATAACATAAAAGTAATGACCATATCACCAAAGCTGCACTTAGTAAGCAAGGAGGAGTTTGGAAAGGGAGCTGGAAGAGAAGGAAGGGCCAAGGTGACAGGAAGAGCCAAAGAGGAAGTGGAGGAATAACAGATAACAGAGTTGGGAGGGACCTTGGAGGTCTTCTAGTCTAAGCCCCTGCTCAGACAGGAAACCCTATACCATTTCAGAGAAATGTTATCCAATCTCTTCTTAAAAACCTCCAGTGTTGGAGCCCCCATAGCTTCTGGAGACAAGTCATTCCACTGATTAATTGTTCTGTCAGGAAATTTCTTCTTAGTTCTAGGCTGGTTCTCTCTTTGATTAGTTTCCATCCATTGCTTCTTGTCCTACCTTCAGGTGCTTTGGAGAATAGGTGGCTGATTGTTTGCTGCTACAAATTGTCTGCCACCTGCCAATGAGAGCAGATATTTATTTTATTTATAAGGTCAACCACCTCACCTTAGCAGCCCTGGGTGGCTGACACTTACATGAAAGCACAATAGAAAATAAAAAAATGATGTAATATTATCATAATATATTAAATGTTAATATGTTACATGTTATGTTATATAAAATATAAGCAAGGGAAGAACCCAATCAACAGTAAATAAACAAACTTTCTAAGTGCCACCTAATTTCTCAATCTCTATGCTCAGAGAAACAGCCATTAAAGCTTTCTGAAAACCTGAGAGGTTCAGAGTCATCTCATTTTGTTATGATATGGTATTCCACGGGGCAGGCTTGAATAGGGAAATTCAAGTGCAATTTAATTTGCATCTGTAACATTGGCAAACCTTATATGACACAAACTAGGAGGAGTGGTTAATATGTGAAGAAGAGGAGGAAGTGCAAAACACTCTGGGTAGATTTGAACAGTGGGCTGAAATGAGCCGAACTGATTTTTTTAGGAAAAAATGTAAAGTTCTACTTCTACATCTGCATAGGAAATACATGAGGTAGTAAATGGCAAGAGGCCTGACTTGGCAGTAAAGAAGTTTGGGTGTCCTTGTCAGTCGCAAATTAAATATGGGTAGGGTGTGGCAGCTGCTAAAAAGATAAATGCTATCTTTATCTCTGTGTATTAACAGAGCATACAGAGTCCAGAGTCCAGATCCTGGAAGGTAATTGCTTCACTTTTCTTTATCCCCCATTTAGGGTATTGTTTTCAGTCTAGGCACCAGCATTCAAATTCAGAGGAGGGCTACCAAGATAGCAATAGCAAATAGCATTTATACTCATATACCGCTTCACAGTGCTTTTACAGCCCTCTCTAAGCGGTTTACAGAGTGAGCATCTTGTCCCCAACAATCTGGGTTCTCATTTTACTGACCTTGGAAGGATGGAAGGCTGAGTCAACCTTGAGCCTGGTGAGATTCGAAATGCCAAATTGCAGGCAGCCGACCATCAGCAGAAGTAGCCTGCAGTACTGCACTCTAACCACTGAGCCACCACAGTGGTGAGAGGGCTGGAAATCAAGCACTCTGAAGAATAGTTAAACCTCAGTACCTTCAGGTACTACAGAAAGAACAACTAAGAGGAGATATGATTCCAGTATTCAGATATATGAAGCAATATCACACAAGCCAAGAAATGGACTTATTTTCTATTTCCCCGGAGGGTAGAACCAGAACAAATGAGTTAAAACTACAAGAAAGGAACCTCAGATTAGAAATCGAGTCTTACAGTGGCCATAGTCCAGACTGAGCCCCAGCGCATCTTTTTGCTATGCCACTGCAATCCGGACTGAAATTTCAGTCTGAACTGAAATTTCTAAAGTTGGTTTAAGAAGTAACCAAGAACAACCATAGGAGACAAGCAGTGGAGGCTGCAAATTGAATTGGCCTTATACTGTACTGCTAAACTGTTGCATGATGTGTTTGGATCGGGTTCAATGTAATGTGTAAAGGCATCAGCTGTGTTTTATAAATCATGATTTGTGGCTTACAATAAACTTGCTACATAGCTAGTTCAAAAACTTAGTTAAAAGCAAAAAAATGTTTACATCTGGTCTGTCAGCTTTGGAAGCCATAATTGCGAGGCCTCTGCAAGCTTCCACATTAAAGTGTATGGGAATTAAGGGGGGGTTACTTTCTCATGTAGTTAGAAGGGATTGTAGACAAAACAACATTCTTGGTAATTGTGTCAAGGCCATCCTAGTTAGCACCTGGAAGAGGTGTGACAAGATGGATGAGGGATGATGGTATAAACTTTGATTGGGGAATGTGATGCATGATGATGGTAAAGAGGTGGATCTTTGAATTCTTTTGGGCGTGGAAAAACCTGGATTTTCAGATTCAGGTTTTTCCCAGATGTGCCAACATGGTTTCTTCAATAAACTCTTATTTGGATTATTATCTGTGTGCTAAGCGGTTTGTTGAAACTTTGATGGAATGCTGACAGGCTGGGCCTGTGCTCTTTTCATTTTTAAAATCAGTCTCAGAATTTCAAGATGACCTTGATTGTGAAAGATCACATTGCATTAAATTAATTAAGCTAACTGGAACTGTGGACAATCAACACTGAATGTAAGGAGCTAGTATCAAGGAGTATAATTTTGTTTCAGATAAAAGACATATTTAATTAATTGGGAAGGGAGATAGCACTGAACAGCGTTTATTTACTACAAATAAATAAATTTGTTTCATACAGAGATGTTTAATTTCAAAACATAAATAAAAAATGCTACACTCTATCTTGATTCACTCAAAGTCTGAAGTCTTGCTGTGAAGATCTGCAGCTGAAATCATTTCATTGTATTTGTTCCTGTAATTCCTTCATTATAGCTGGTGTTAAACCAGGCCACTATCATTTCCTTCTACAAATATAGTTTTAAAAGTGCTGGCATAGCAGTACGTGTAAACTATATTCCTTGAATGTCAAGATTTTAAATCGGAATCTGCATATGATATGCTAAAGCATACCATCTAAGAATGCAGACTGCATTTCATGGCTATAATCTCAATATTGATGCACCCAAACAGCCACAGTTCAATTTGACTTCCCTAATTATTTTCTCTAATCAAAGGAAACCTGACTTACATAGGCAGCTTTAACAATCAAACTGGACAATGAGGTTTACCTAAGGGACACAGCATGAAAAGTTCTCACTGCTGGCTGGATTACAGAAACTAGCAACTTATCTCTGAAAAGGGAACAATGACAAGAAAAATCAACACAATCTTCAATCTGCTTGCCTCTCTTTCTTATCTGCTACAGACATAGTGCACGTTTCATGGCATGTTTTGAAAATTATTAACTTACAGCCATTTCCTATTATTTTCTCCTTCACAGACATTATTAATAGGTACACACTACAGGTACAGAAAACAATTAAAAATAAGAATACCAATTATCATTCCTGATTCAAAAATCAAGCCATAGTCAGGTAGATAATGTTAAACTTCAACTCCCCATTTTTTAACGACTCTCATCCCATAACTAATTTGGGGTAAAGTCAGGGCAACTGGATGGAGCTGAGCGTTTACTGGCCAGATACCCTTCCTGATGCCACATGGAGTTCACAGCAGACATTTTTTTCTTTGCGCCCAGAGAGAAACAGCTGCCATTATCTAGGATTGAACTCTCAACCTTCTGAACGGGAGGCGATTAGCTTCACCGCTAGGCCACCACACTGCTCGTAATGTTAAACTTCAACATCATGACTAAAAGTCATTATATTGGGATACATGGCTGAGTTTTATTTTGTTTTGATACTAAATTAATGGGCTTTACAAAGAACCGTGACTAAGGTTCAGGTATCCATTTCATAATGTTGTACAGTTTATGATGCAAGTGAAACTTCCAAGTTTGCCAAATTTTGAAGTAAAAAACATTACAAAATTAGTTCCTGCAACTGGAGAAGGCAAGAAACCGTCGTTTCAGAATTGGGTAGTGCCTAAATCAAATTCAATATGTGGAAAGAAAGGAAAAGAAGAACAAAGGAAAGAGGAGAAGAAGAAAAAAACATTCTAAAGTCCATAGTTGGCTAACAAGCTGTGTGGGAATTTGGGGAATTGAAGGCCTGATGTCCTGAAGACAACAGCTTTGGAAAGACTATTGCACTAATACAGCTGCATTTTAAAACTACCCAAACCCTAAATGCAAAATTTGGGCAGATTCAAATCGGTACAGGAATGGTTTTGGATGAAACAAAATCTACCTTTTTTTCTCTCTCTCTCTTTTAAAAGGATTATAATACTGAACACAGCACAGGAATGCCAGACAAGGACAAACATACCACTGTCTGAAATCTCAGTGTCAAGAGTTGGACCTAGTTAGTTCTGCCCTATTTTATAAATGACTGCCTTAACAGGTTAGAAGGATCTGTAATTAATTTGAGACTTACCAGGAATCAACCCTGAATTTCTTTTCATTGCTGGTACTCAGTCTGGTTAATGAAGCAACAGTCAAGAAAATGTAGCACTCAGTTGTTTAGGATGTGACTCAGGGATAGGCTGCTATGGGTTCGCACGGGTTCGGGCGGACCTGCAGCGAAGATTCTATGTGGTTCGGTGAACTGCCAAATCCCACTGGATGATGAAATTGAGTTTGACACCCCTTCCTAGGTGGTGCAGTGGTTAGAGTGTTGAACTGCAGGCCACTTCTGCTGATTCAATCTAGCGGTTCAAATCCCACT
>JANHFL010002990.1:338910-350411 GCA_032468155.1 Oxyrhabdium leporinum | reverse complement strand
AGTCTATCTCAATCATCCCAACCCTGTTAAATTTTTTCCTGCCCCTCAGCTTTGGACATAAATAAGGTATTTTTCATGCTTATCAAAATTACTATTATTAGGATAGACTTCTTGGAGTAAGAGAACTGAGAATCTTTGGAGAATGCACTCTCAGATTAATCATAACGCCATAGAAATTGGAAGGAAATGCTTAAGCCATTATGTTCAACACATCTGATTCCCCATTAAGTTGCCAACCAAAGTGGTACCCATCTATCTACTCATGGTTGTCCACTTTCAAATTGCTGGGTCAGCAGGAGCTGGAACATGTGACAGGAGCTCACTCCATCCTGTAGCAGCAACTAGATTTTGAATGTGAGCCTGCCAATTGTCAGCCCAGTGTCCTACCTCATGAGTCGCCATGCTACCCTATAACTATCCTATAACAAAGAACAGCCTCCTTAACTTATTAAGAAGATTCATTAGACTGTTTGATTCACTAACATGTTTCAGGCCTGGTATGTATGTCTTCAATAGTACAATAACCTTCTCTTGCAGTATTTTGACATACAAGAATGCAAGCTAAAAGAGACCATGCTATTATGTGAATGAACACAAAATGTATTGCTATAATGGTTTCTGCTGGATGCTGACAATCAGGTTCAGAATTGTGGCATGCTGAGAAGGAAGTGCCTTTTTCCTCTCCACTTAATGAAAATTGCCTTCTGCAATAAAGCCCTGAGTAAGGAGTTTCCATGGGGCTAATATAAATTCTTGGACTAATTCTCTCCAGATCTGTGCTCCTAATGCTTATCACCCTTCCTCAATTACAGCTATTTTGAAGAAAAGTAGGCACATTAAATGTGATTCATGCTACATCAGGTTCGGTCAAGTGGCAATTGTAACAATAAAGTGATACATTCAGACCCTACAAAGGAAGAAAATTGGAAGATTTTGAAGGGTTTCCTTTCCTTTACTACACAATTACAGTAATTTTTAGATCAAGCTTTCACTATATATTTTATATATGAATAACCTCTTTCCTAGTTCATGTATTTTAAGACAAGTACTTTAAGAACCAACTATTATACATCAAATACTTCATGCTAACTGTTGATAGACAAGGTAATAAAAGTGTCAGTTCATGCAGACAGGAAAACTTATTAGCTTGTTCAGAGAAGGGTATCAAAAGTCTATACAAAATACTGTTTTGTATTTCTTTGTGGAAGACAGCCATTTTTGTTCTCCGGTGTTTTCTCTCTAGCACATTCATGGTTCCTCCCATCTCTCCCCCAGTTTAGCTGTAGAGCTGATTATATTTTAGTCAGGAGACTGCCTTGTCATGATCAGCAGAAAGGACATCACATTTTAAAGCATTGGTAACAAAAACAGTGAGTATATGGTAATTTCCACTCAGCAGATACAAAATGACTTGTCACTTGACCTAGTATCTCTGGCTGAGTAGGAAATGGGAAATATAACTGCTCAACTTTCCTGAAGATATTATAGTATTTACATGCAGACTATTGTAAATATGTTATCTGGGCACAGAAGACCCACTCCTGAAGTTTTTGGCTGTACGTCTAACTTTGAGGGTAGTGCTTTTAATTATTTGCCATATTTTGAATTGGCAGTGGCAGAAATACCATAGACAGTGATTTATCTGGCCACTCTCCGTTGAAGGACTATCTGAGTCTTCCTTTGTTATTTTTGGCAGTGATAATTTCATCTTTCTTCAAAAATAAGAAACCTGATTGTAAAAAATCCACTATAGTTGGTTGAAAAATTAAACTTTTTCCTACATAACATGGCAGAATAACGTGTCTTCCATTCTTACAAATACCATCCAATTCCTTACTGGGAAGCACTAGCTGTATTGACGTATTGCACTAATTCTTAGTTTGCTTAAACATGGTTTATTGAATATGGTTTGTTATAAACCATGGCTTGCAAGGTACAAACTGGATTATTGCTTAATGCAATGTATAACCTCAGTCAGTGTATTCTCAGATCTCAGTCAGCCAAAGGAAAGCTAAGGAAATCAGTCACTCATGTCTGCACTTCTTAAACTGAACTAAGAATCAGTAATCTTTGATGTAATATCTTGATGAGATTTAACAAAAATGAATTAATACATGATTTATATTTGATTCAGCATCTAGAAAATAAAAAACTGGATTTCCAGAAAAGGAAGAGAACTGTTTTTGCCACAAAGCTTTTATTATTGTTGTTGTTGTTCTGGTTCTTCTGCAACATAAACTGGTTGTAAGTTTTTTTAGATTGGAAGCTAGCTCATCAGATACACAGAGACAAAAGACAATAATTACCTTATTGATCTTACCAAGTCTCTCAATGGGTGCCATAGATCAAGCCTGAGAAATGTACGTTCTGCTAGATACTATAAGAGTACAATTTTCAGGTCCTTTGCCAACAATCAACAGGTATGGAAACTATAAGGAATTCTGGAAAGATGACAAACTGAAAGCACCATTCTAGGAGACAGATGCAAAAGGAATGGGTCATAAAATAAATAAAAGTTGAAAAAGGGAATAGGGAAGATAAAGGAACAAATCTTCTCAGGAGAAGGTAGATAATAAATAAAATAATCAGGTTCTTCCCAAATCAGAATTAGACAAAATAATCCACAAAGATAAGGGAAGATTGGGAGGCCTGCCATGTGGAAACCAGATAAACCAGCAACTGCAGCAAACTATCAATGTCTCTCAGAATACTGTGCCCTCCCTCCCCATCTCAGCAGAAGACATGAAGAAGACATTCTCCTATGACAATAGACAAAAGGGATGAAACACTAGTTATCAAGAGGGGAAGAGATAACTTGTCCTTTAAAAGATAAAGTCTGTGATTATCTAGATTATCAATTGAATCATTCCAACTTTTTCTTAGGCTTCTGTTTATTTAAACCCATGACTGATATCTGTCCAGAGGTGGGGTATATGTTGACTTAATAAAGTGTAGTCCCACTCCGAATCTGTGCCTTTGTTTATTGTCTTTAATTGTCCAACTGATGTATTCTTCACTATCTGTCCATGTGCACTCAAAGTATTGGCAATTATGTATGACTCACATAAAGCTATATCACATACAACAGTTTAAGAAGCTTACATATCTAGACTCTGATGTGATGGTGTTTTCTCCATGATTCTTCTCTCAGTAATGTGGCATGTGGGATTTTCTTCTATCCAACAGATAGTAGTAATGTACCATGATCCTGCATATTTACCAAATTTTCTACAAAGTGATGAGACTTGATACTAGCTCCTTTTCACTAAATTGAAGAGCACTGAAGCTGCTTTTAAAAAGTTTCTAAAGACTGCATAGTTGTAAACTGAAGTTACCAAAATAATTCTTTTCCATTGGTAAACCATGTTGTGTAGAATATATGAGCTTTAGAGCCTCTTGTTTTAGTTTAGATGAGTAGCTTATAACAATGGTTTAAAATGGCATTTTCTTCACCACTGTTTTTTTATGTATTAGTTCAAGTCCCTTATGGGTTTGGCAGTCATTTTCCATCCATTTGAAAACCCCATGATTGACTATTATTACAAATTTTAATGCCCAACCCTTTTTCAGTGTCAATCTTTGAGAAATGTTGCTTTAATCCAACTTCAGCATGATATTCTTGGCAACTTAGTGTCTTTCAGCTTCAGCAACTGTAAAGAATTTTTGTGTTTGAGAAGAAATTTATTTTTTACAGATTGTACAGTGAGCTGCTGTTCCTTTACTCCCCTTGTTTTGGTGAAATTACTTCCTTGCTTGATTAACTAAATTGAAAACACCTGCCAACTCATGAGTTTAAAATGACTCTTATTTTCATAATATCATAAGGAAGTCGCCCACTTCAAATGGCTTTCTTAAAATACCACCTACTTTAAAGCCTGCATGGGGAATAATTCCTTTATGAGTGCATCTTGATGGAACCAAAATGTGGAGAGTGAGCAACTAGATGACACTGCACATTTATTTTTAAAAACTCCATTTATAGGAAGCTCCATAATGTAAGTAATCAGACTACAGTTCTGAAAATTTGGAGCTTTTGAATATAAGTGGTGGGAGCTTGAACTTGGGAGAATGTACATCAAGATGAGTGAAAACCAAACATTGTGCAGTGTTAATTAGCATTTTCAGCTTTGCCTCACAATTCATACCGGAACTGATTTTGACAATACTATATTTTGGGGAGTTTGGTTCTGTATGATTTTCATGCAATTTCTCCCCTACAATTTTCAGCTGCACTTCCCCCCCCCTCATATTTTTCAGACAGTGCCAGCTCATGAAGGAGTTTAATATGAAAATACCAATAGCGTAATGTGAGTCCAAAGTATAGGAGGCAAGAAGGTAAAATCATGTCATTATCTTTCAGTGCCAAAAGGCAGCGATTAGTGGCAGGCAATGCTGTAACCTGTCACCCTCATAGTTTAAAAAACACTGACCTAGAGAGCTCACTGAATGACTTCTCATCAATTTGCTTGCATGTAGCTATGTTTTGCTCCCAATTTATAGGTAAGAGACTGCCAAATTTGTGATTGGTATTATTTGTGACCGGGTCATTGAATATTTTCAGATAGTCAAGATAATCAAACCTTTAGAAACTGCTTGTTGCTTTTAAACTTTGTTTCAAGGCAACCAATAAAATTATATAGAAAAATGTCCTATGTATTATGTTGTCTCCCACATCTTTCCCATTGTTCAGATACTATATACTGTTCGGTTTGCAAGATTATCTAAAAATATTACCTACCTATAAAATTGTGAACTGTAGATACGTTTTTTAAGTTCTTGTGATTATCATGTTTTCCACATTTGGAAAAATGAAACTCCATAAAGAACTTAAAAAGAACAACTCTTAATACAAGTCTAGCAAATTACATGAATAAATATAGTCATTATTGATTTAAACAAACAACTAGATTTCCAACAAACTCAATTTGTTGGAAATTTAATTGTTCTATTATACCGGACCAGACTAAGAAACCAATGCCATATTGGTCTAAAATTATTTATTTATTTATATTTAATTATTGAACTTTCATGCCACTCATCTTGCTAGAGACAATTCTAAGGTGCTTATAGTAGTGAATAATAATAATAGCATATAGAACATTAAAACAATTAATAAAGACCATACATTTAAAATTCAGTTAAAATTCCATTGACCAAGATGGAGACGAAGGCACTGGGAGAAGGTGGGATCTATCTACTCCATTAACTACCTCCTGGATGCCACTCCCTTATTGGAGCCCCAAGTCAGTTGGCAGAGACAGGTCTTCAAGTCCCTTTGGAAGACCAAAAGGGTGAGTGCAGATCTCACCTCAAGGGGCATGATGTTCCAGAGGGTAGGAGCGATGACAGAAAAGGCTCTTCTCCTATATCCTGCCAATTCCTTGACCAAAGTGGTCCACAGAATGCCTCTTCTGCCAGCATGGGTGGAGTGGGCTAATCTCATCAGGCTGAGATGGTTCCTCAAAAAGCCTGGGCCCACATCATGAAGGGCTTTAAAGGTGATAACCAACACCTTGAATTGAACCTGGAAGCAAACTGGCAACCAGTGCAGCTTGTGGAATAGCAGGGTAATAAGGGGAGACTTATTATTGACTGACTGGCATTCACTGGCTGGTCCCTATTGCTGGCCAGCCAGAGGGAGGGCAGTCTCACCCAACACCTCCGCTCAACTCTTACTCTGGGGAGCACAAGCATACCAACTTAGGGCACACTAGGGCTACCATCTTAAGAGCAGACTTCAGGGCCCTTGTCCTTCTCCAATGTAGCCACTGCTGTGTCATCCACTGCACCTTGGGCAGCCACAAGGTCTTTTTTTGCCCTCTTATGAGGGCCACTGGGTTTGGCCACAGCTTTAAGTTGTCTGCTTCGGCTTTGGTTTTAGGTCTTAGGTTTTAGGTCTTCCAATATCCTTGCTGGGGGTCACCAAGTTATACTGGCACCATAGTAACAGAATCTTGCAAGTGTTCCCTCATTTATTTTTATATCAATTGGGGAGGGCCATCTGAGGCATTTTCTCAAATAGGTTTCTGGGAATAGACTCAAGCTGTGCTCATTTTCACTGTCCTTTAAGGCCATTGTCTACATTGGCAAAAATCCATTAAAAATTACCAGAAATAACATGTACACTTTAACCATGATCAATAAATCAATTTCATATTCCTTCCCTTTTAACAATCCTAAATCTTTATTCCCTTTAGTTCTCAGAACTTGATTTCTTTTCTCTTTGTCTCTTCTCAGAGTCCTTCAAAAGTTTAACATGTCTCTTTTGTAAACACAAAAATGTTATCCAAGTCAGTCTTTTGATTTGTTATTTCTATAATCCTTTAAATTATT
The DNA here is from genome assembly GCA_032468155.1 of Oxyrhabdium leporinum. Lineage (NCBI taxonomy): Eukaryota > Metazoa > Chordata > Lepidosauria > Squamata > Cyclocoridae > Oxyrhabdium > Oxyrhabdium leporinum. The sequence goes on along the minus strand of JANHFL010002990.1, from coordinate 344,078 downwards.
AATTTTTAAATAATATTTAATAAATTATGGTTTGTCACAGCCAGATATTTGGACCAGATTTGGCATTTTTATCCCCCTATCTAGTCGTTCTCAAGAATGTGGGATAGGCACATGTGGATGTTTGATAGTATTAAAAAGTATTGTCACAGGATCTAAGTTATTCCAAGTAAAAGTGTCTTTGCAATTGACCAATGGTGATTTTATCATTGCCAATAGTGTTCAAGTGGTGCTCTAGTTGTTTTGGGAATACGTGCAAAGTGCCAACACTATTAGTACTAACTTTGCTTTCTTTTGCCACAGTTGTCCTATTTCTGTTTGCAAGGTTTTGTATTTTGTTATCTTCTCTGGTTCTTTCTCTTCTATTCCTTTGTGTTCGGGTACTGCCATGTCACTATTATTATTATAAATTATTATGACATCAACCAAGTTTCATTTGCATATTCAATACAAGATCTTTTTCCTTATCATTTTTAAACTGCATTTTTAATCCACATCTGAGACAGTCTTGGTCTGTTTTATCCAATGAAATATGTTCCTCTTATAGAGTCTTTTTTGAATTCAGTTTTATGATAGCAGACAGTTTTAAAAGTAATTTCTGAGTGCATTGTTCCCAAATATCCTAGAGTAATACTATTGTGCTCCATTCTGTATTAGTGAGTCTCTTTTCCTTTAATTGAAATCTTTAGTTGCTTTTGGTTCCTTCTACTGTCTAACCTTCCTACTTTATGCTTTTTTCTCATCAACAGCATTTTCTCATGGGGAGATTTCTTACATTTAATTTTAATTGTTTTACTAAAATTCTGCACTAAAATTCTGCACATTTTCCCAGAGGCAAAATAGTTAATTTCAAATTTTTATTTCAAGTCCATCTGACCTGCCCAGTATGTTTATAACTTTGAAACATTGGCAAGAAAACAAGCAAGCTCAGAGAGCACCAAGGACCCCTCATTTATAACTTTCCCAAATCAATAATTACCCTGCTGCTGTTTACTCCAGAATAATTTTAAGTTCTTAAAAATTCTTTTGCATAAATCTTCTTTTGCTAAGGAGTGAATCAGACTCACCCAGTGTAATGAAGCTTGCCATTCTGAAGGTTTCTAACATCCAAAAGGCAGTTAGTAAGCAATTTCCATAAGGAAATATGCAAAGCTAGCATCAAACCATGCCTTGAAGGCAATCTCTCAGTTCCCAGAGCTCTAAACCTGCTGGAGACTACTGGTTTATGCCTCCTCAGGAGTAGCTGCTGTCTGGAGCACTTGAGGGTGATCTGACATCCTTTCTTTCTCTGGAGAGATAATCCAAGAAGCTGATCTAATTCACCAGCTCCTCCTTCCACTGCTCACCAATTCTGTTTTCAATGGAGTCATCGTCAGTTCACTATCATTTCCTCAAATTTCCCGTATTCACCATTATTGTTCCAATTAGATTCAGATTTTTAAAAAATGTATTTTAATAAGATTTACCAAAAGTACCCTACATATCATGTGCACATCCCATAACTTTATGTGTTAGGCTCAATTGAAGTTTTTCAAAAGTTCTCCATAATTTAAGCCAGTTTCCAACAGAAATACTGAAGATTTGCGCAATCTGATGCAGGCCATTTTTTTGTTAGTAGCTTCTTTTGCCTCACTCTACCTTCCTGCTTGGGTTCTTTCTCATCATTACAAACATTCAGATGTTTTGCAAAGCACCAAATGCCAAACACATCATGAGCTAAGAACCTGGATTGGGCAGGTTATTGGTTTCATACCATTTTCTGTGTCAACTTATTGGCTAGCTGGAGAATGCATGCATTCTAGAATTGGCAGCAGTGGGGAAGATTACTGTGTAATTTATAACTTACAAAGTTTCTGAGAAGTAAAAATGAAGGTAATGTTGAAATGAAGTTATTTCCTTTATGCTATTTGCTGATCATGTTTGAGAGAAATTTGAACAACCTGCTTAAGAATAGGCTACACTTACTGTATCTATATTATTGCAATGAGAGACAAACATTAAAGATCACTCAAAACTGAAAGAGGTTAAATAGGCAGGATTATTAGTGAATTATGGGATTTACTTTATGCTTGCTCTTAACTATTTTTTCCTTACATGACAAGAGGAGGTTTACTGTAATGTGTTATGGTACTAGGTTCAAGTATGTGTCATAAAGAAATTATGGTCTATAAAGAAATCACCGTAAACTCCTAACATAATTCATTCATTTAAACTTTAATATACTTCCTTTGGACAAACCCAAGTGGGTTTTTTTTCCAGACAAGAGATTCCAGTTCTAAAACGCCTCCACAGACATTAAAGGAAAAATGCTGGTTGCATGTTAATAATAAGCTATGTTCCTTGCTGCTTCCTCTTGGTAACCAAGACAAGACTTCCTTGAAAGTTCCTGATCTGGTGAGGTTGCTTCGGTTGGATTCTTTCTGTATCAAACAAAATTAGAACAGTTTGTTATTCTGTCAACAGTTGTTTTTCTCTTTTAAAGGCTTACCAAACAGCAATCTTGTTAGGGAAAGATTCTCTTCCTACATGGTTAATTTGTTCTATCCTCTGTTTGATGAGGGGGGGTGGGGGAATGATGTTCTCAAAGAGAGAGACTTTTCAAGAAAAAAGTAAATGTTTACATATCTAATATAAGTGGGGAGGGGAAAAGAGCATCCTAAATAGCTGGCTTCCTGAAATAAACATGAAGGGGGTGGTATGTGAGATGTACTTGTTGAACTTCATTCTGGATGGATGTTATAGTAACTAATTGAATAGGCCTTGAACTGAGAACCTAGGCCTTCTGCACATATTCTCAAAAGAGAATTGAAAATAGATACACATACTTTTACAATACAATCAAAATGAAACTTCTCTGCTTCATGTCCTCTTATTGTTGGGCAGGTAGAGATTTAATATTCTCCTTTGAGAATTTGACAATTCTTGCAAATATTCTCCACTGAACTTTTTTTTTTATTCCCTTGCTTATTAGGCATATTTTATGGTAGCCTTCACTCTCAGATTCCAGGGTGAGGCAAAAGAGCATGATTAACATTTTCTGTGAATAAAGCCATGGCCTACTTTTAAGCATCTCTGGAGGCAATGTTCCATCACTGCAATGCACTGCACTTTGGGTCATAAATTGAGCACAATAACCTACATTCCAAAGCAGGAAAAAAAAGAGCAAAGTATCTTTTACACCTATTATACTTGGAAATGAGACTAACAATTCTCTCAAATAGGCTAAATGGAAATGGAAGTGACGTTGTTGTAGTCCGGTGCACTTTCATTCTAAGACTTGCTAAATTCAATTATATTTTCTTCTAGGTAAGTAAATAAATAGAAGTAAGCTTATCAGGTGGAAGGCAATGGCCGTGATTCATGAACACTGTAATGGACAAGCCTACTGGTGCATGAAGATAAAACCACTGGAACACGTGCATTCCCTCCACGTTCATACAACCTTCTTATATGCACACATCCCATTGTATCTTCTAATTTGTCTTCTTGCATGCATCACCCTGCAGCCTCCCCCACCTCAGTGCCCCATTGTGGTTGGCCCTCTCCCTTTCTGCTGCATATTGAGGCTGAATAATCCTACCGGAGTACTGAGATGTTGAGGAAAGACTAAGAAATCTGTGTTGTGTGGATGGATGGGGTGGGCATGGTATACTAGAGATATGCAAATTCCCATCTTATTCCATTCGTGGTTGCTGCTATTTTTCTGAAACCCAGAAACTGAAGATGAAATTCTTCCATTCCTTGCTTTCTATGCCTGCCTACGTGACAGCCTCCTTAATATTTTTTTTAAATAAAAAGTCAGATTGGAAGAAGTCCTTTAAGAAATATGCATGTACAAGATGAAATCCTTCAAGCAATGGCTATTGAACAAAATTTAGCACCTCCCTAGTTATTCCAAGAAAGAGTCTTCTAATAGAAAGAATGAATACATTTTTATCATCTTGCCAGTGCAAGGGGTTAACTGGGAGAACCAGTTATAGAATAGTGTAGTTTGATATGTGGGCCAACCCAGCAAAATGTAATAAATTGACTAAAAATGGTAGCAATCTTGTTATACTTGCCCTACAGAACCACAGATGGCATCTTTGTAATTAGCCAACAAAAACAATTTTCTGTGCAAAATAGGAAGAATATTAATGAAAAAGCCAGCTAGGGTAAACAATCTTCTGCCTGGGGTTTAGACTTCAGTCTTTCTGGAAATCAGAGTCTGGCACACACAATTTATCTCTAATGAAATTTTCTTATAATCTTATTGGGGTAGAAATTGAGTCAGAGCTACAATACTAGTAGTCCGTGACTTATGACCTCAATTGAGCCCAAATTTTTTGTTGCTAAACAAGACAGTTGTTAAGTGAATTTTGCCCCATCTTACAACCTTTCTTGTCACAGTTGTTCAGCAAATCTCTGCAGGTGTTAGGTTAGTGACACGGTTGTTAAGTGAATCTGGCTTCTCCATTGACTTTGCTTACCAGAAGGCTGCAAAAGGGGATCACATGACCCTGGGACAAAGCAACCATCATAAATATGAATCGGTCGCCAAGCAACTGAATTTTGATCACATGACCATGCTACAACAATTGTGTTAAAAAAGGTCATAAGTCCCCTTTTTCAATGTTCTTGTAACTTTGAATAGTCTCTAAATGAAGTGTTGTAAGTCGAGGATTTAAGCTTTCAAAAATGTTGTCAAAGAGGAATCAAGCCTGTCAATGTTCAAGAACTGAATAAAATGGTGTGGGGGAGAGTTCATGTAGTTTTATATACATATTCAACAAAGCTCTCTCTCTTGCTGAAAATTAAAATCTGAATATGGTTTAAAAAGTGCCCTACCAAAGAGAGATTTACTGTTTGTATTTAAAATAACCAAGGGTGAAAGAGTGTGTGTGTGTGTGGGGGGGTGTCTCTGTGTGTGTGCCTTTCCTGATACTGCGCAGAATAACATGTTATAGTTCTGAATAGTGGGCATTGTTACAAAAACAATCAAAGACAAATGTGCAACATTTCCGGATCTATAAAGTTGTTCATGTTAAAACCAAACTTTTACCATATCTTTGGACTTCCCGCTCATTTTCTGCCAATCTATGAAAGTGTTGACAGTCTTTAAGTTTGTTACTGAGGTTTAGAAGATGGAGCGGGGGGGGGGGGGGGAGAGAACCCAAAGGGATTTCTGATCC
>JANHFL010002990.1:281009-308762 GCA_032468155.1 Oxyrhabdium leporinum | reverse complement strand
AGATGTGAAATGGGCACCGGAGGGACGTGCATGGCACCCCTGGCCTCTGTTTTGCTGCCAGAGCCTTCCGGAAAGCCCTCTGCAGCCAATAATAGAGCTCCGGATTGATCCGGAGCTCTGTTATCGGCTGCAGATGCCTTTCAGTAGGCATCTGAAGGCAAAATGGAGGCCGGGGTGATGCGTGCGAGTGCCGGCAAGCGGCCGCAGAAGAAGAGGGGGAAGCAGTGTGCTCCTGCTGGGCAAGGCTGTCAGTGCCACTGCCACGAGGTGAATCAAAAATTGGAACCCTTTCAAAAGAAGGCCTAACTGTGTTTTTTTTTGGGGGGGTCAAAAGAAAATAAGACCTGGCCTTCTTTTTGGAGAAACACGATAGTTCAGTAATATTTAAAGAGCCAAATGTTCTCTGGTACAGTGCTGTTAGTTATATTCTGTAATTACCTGAGTTTACTTGCTGCTTCATTGATGAAGCTGCTCTTATTTCTGCATATCATTGTATCTTGGTTTAACATAAATGTCAAGTTCTTGATATTAAAAATATTTAAACGTTGATAGTCTGCTGGAGAATTACACTGTTTTTACTTATGTGTATTGTAGCTAAATTGGAAAGGGCAACATAACTAGAATATGCATTCTCTGGGGGCTTCAGGAAATTCTGAATACTTATTGGCAAACACTAAATGGGATAGACCTGTTTTGGCAGCTTTTCCTTATGTAGCTCCCAAATGGATCATGTTGAAGTACTAATTTGGAAGATGAATGGCTACTACTAATGCTTTCTGTTATTCTTTCCCCTACATCCTCTATCCCATATGGAATACACAAGAATGTATCCTTAGTTAAATCTTTCAAAGTAGTAGCTACTCCACTTCTGTATTTGTTCATAGTATAACCCTATACATAGCTACTCAGAAGCTTGACTGTTAGTTCACTGGTACTTGTGTATGGGATTATAACTTTCATGTTCAATTTGGATTAGAAACAGAAATTCACTGAGAAACTCTTGAGGAAGAACCATCCACTTGCTAGTCTAGTTCAGGTTATGACATAGTTGCTTAAGAGTTCAGTGTCTGATTTGTAATAATTGATAATAAATACCTTTGGAATTTTAAACTGTAACATCCAAAATAAAAAAATCTTAATTTTAAACTGAAATGGAAGGGGGTTGGAATGTTCTTCTACTTAGGAGTTTCAATCACATGTATACAAATGAGCACACTTTTTAAAAAAAAAACAACTTTCCTTTTTCCTGGAACTTAATAATTAAAAATTACTTCAGTTTGGCTGATTTTAATGTATGGGAAGTATATGATTCCCAAATCTATTTTGAAGTTTTACTTTTCTGCTTGATAATTTCATTAGTACACAGCAATTAAGAATATTTAAGCTATATCCATTTACCTGGAGTAAATCTCACTGAACTTAGTATGACTACAACTTTTGTGTGGAGAGAAACCAGAAAATAATGGGTTGGGGGAAAAATAATTATTTTTTTTCTGGTGGACCTCTCTTTCCATGGGTCCTGATAGAGAAGAATTATGTGAGACAGTTCCTAAACTCAAGTCAACTCTTATGTCAACACATTTAGGTGCCTTCCAGGAACATGAAGAGAGATGCAAAATATCTGTTGATTTAGAAAGATGAGAAGAAGAAGCCTAAAACTGAAACCCTGGATTGTAGATCTATATATCACTCTGATTGCTGCCCACTTTAGTAGACACATTCTGTTGTACAGTATATAGGTGTTTTTTCCCCCAAGACTGCAATAAAGTAACTAACCTTGCTGAGTCATGTTGTGAGTCTTCCGCCAATAACAAAGTCCTGAGTAATAATTTCAGAGTCGGTAGCCCTTGGATATAGCCAAGCTAGGTACAAAGCCTGCCAGATTTCTATTTAAGGATTTTTACAATAGGCTGCTCCAGAGCAATTGAACTCACTAACATGCTGTACTTTGTCCAAATGATGACTTCTTAACCTTCTTATCAAAGACTTCTGCCTGCTATCCAGGCTTTGGAGGAAAAAAGATAGAAAACGGTTTGGATTTTCCCTCCTAGGGTCTAGCATTACAAAAGTTAACAAAGTTTGTGCGCACCCTAAAACTGTGCCGCTATGCAGTCTTTTATGTGGAGGAAGTTTTGATGACAAATTCCTTTATTCACAATAATAAAATCAAATCTCTCAGATATAAAAATAATGTCAAGTCAAACAGAAGAAGAAGAACAGGGAAGGCAAGAACTCGGTTAAAGATAAAAATATCAGAACTAGTTACTTATGGTATTACCCCTTGAATTTTGGGGCTTTACGTTTGGGCTTTTGAGTTTATTGCAGAGTTTGTTGCATAAACTATACTGGGAGAGAGATTAGACTGGTTTGGTGAAAAGTGGTCAAAACAAGACATTTGGGAATGTATGGAAACGGGAATCCCAAGGCATCCACACTAACTCATCAAAACAATGAAATCTGGGTTGTATGTCACAATGTAAAGTCCAACCCTTTCATACTTGTGTACAGTATTGTGATGCAAGTAGGGCAGGTTTTGCATCAGAACACACATTTAATCACTTGACTCTCCCCTGCCTCTGGACATCCATGTGGGAGCCACCATGAATAGGATGAGATATCCACAATAGACTCAATTAGCTGCCAGAGTTTGCTAGATATAGCCATGCATAATATAATGCCGAGTATATTAAGTTATACAAACATGTATATACAACTCCCAGAGGTTTTTACTTAGTGTATTGTTTAAACTCTGTCATTATAGCTTGCAAACTATATATGTCACAGCATTTAAATAATTTGCAAAGTTAGAATAACTTTATAATACAGCAACATGTGAATCCATTTATTCAACAAACTATGGCTTTGTGAATTCATATAGGTGTGATTTATTCAGTAAGCCGTGGCTTAGCTCAGAGGGAAGCCAATCACTGACTCATAATGAATTAGCTGATGTCTTTTGTACTACAGGTAGTCCTCAAATTATGACCACAATTGGGACTGGGATTTCCATCATTAAGCAATGAGGTTGTAAAATGTGATATCATGTGACTGTGTTGCTTAGTGAGAGCAATCATGGCAGTCTCAGTTGCCATTGTAACTCCAGATGTGTGAGTTGTTAAGCGGAAAGCACATGGGATACCAGGTAAGGGAGATGGGGGAGCCACAGGGAGGTGAGGAAGGCCTGGCATAGGCTGTGTGCAAGTTGGGGGAGGGTGCTATGCAGAACAGCATGAGCTCAGGGAAGCTGAAGAAACAGGATATAGTGTGTGTGTGTATGATACTTATGTGTGAGCTCAGGGAGGCTGGAAAAAGAGTACAATTTTATCTGATTGTTGTGCACTGCCCAACAATGGTGACATGGGTTGCTATATTTTCAGGCAATTTTCAGATATTTCGGAGAAATGGTATAAGGCAGGGGTGTCCGACTCAATTTCATTGAGGGCAGCATCAGGGCTGTGCTTGACCTCAGGGGGCTGGGCGAGTATGGCCAACTGGGTGGGCGTGGCCAGCTTGACACCATTTACTGGGTGTGACTGGGTGGGTGTGGCCAGCTTGATGCCATTCCCCAAACTGCTAGCATATGTCCTCTTTGCATTGGGTAGACCAGACCGAAGCCACGCTGGCCCGATGTTTCTTCTTTGCATTGGGTAGACTGGGCTGAAGTGGGCTGGCCCCTTACATTTTCCAGGATGGCCCCGTGGGCCAGATCCAACCACATTGCAGGCCAGATTTGGCACGTGGGCCTTGTGTTTGGCACACCTGGTATAAGGTCTCCTGCCTGGGCAGGGAGTTGGACTGGAAGGCCTCCAAAATTTCTTTCAGTTCTGATGTTCTGTATTCTATAAATTTGATTAATAAATTTAAAAAAGTGCTGCTACTCTGGGATTTCTGGCATACCATGGCTCTGGAGCTGCAAGAAGCCCGTGAGTTGCATCCCAGGATGAGGCTCAGATCCATCCCGGACCAGCAGCATGGCGCAAAGAGGCTTCTTGATGCATTGTTGCAAGAGATCCCTGAGCTGAAGTGCAAAGGCTAGCATGAATATGGTAACAAAATTGATACATTCTCATTGCAGGAGTTCCAAGATTTTGTCTTCCCTAAAATAGAGATATGAAACCTTTCTAGGTTAATGTGCAACTAGGTCGCTGGATTACATTTAATTTGCCATGCTTGAACTTGCTGAATAGTAATGCTACATTTTGTTATTGAACCTTCTGATAGTAAAGGGGTGCTATTGGTACACGTGGCATTAGGCCTTGGATAAGACAAAGAGATTGTTTTGTTACATTGATTGATCCAAACTGCTGTGGATATTAGGAAATGAGCCATTTCTCTAGTTTGGCTACATTCATTCTTTTTTTAGGAGAAACATTGTGGTCTCCTTGTAGACATTCTGTTCAATCATAAGCCTTTAGCGCAACCCTTTTTTTCCCTGTCAATTTTGAAAATTCTTCTAAGCCTGTCATAACTTCCTTTTGGATACCTGCTTCTTCTACCTCCTACCTTGGGTCTATTTGTGACATAAGTAAATAAAAGCTTAACTTTAATTATGCAAGTGAATGCTGGAACATTGGGTGTTTATGTGCATTATTTCAGACTGCTTTTGTACTTAAGGATTATACAAATTCTTTAAACCATCAAAGATAAATAGAACCACTATGCTTGTGATGGTAAGTTTCTTCTAAATGCCATAGATTGGACAAATGCCAGAACAGAGCTATTGCTCTTTTTATATGTATCCCAGAACTATTTAAATGAATCCTCTGAATCCTCAATTCTCTACCTAACTTAGCAGGAGTTTTTATATCTGGACTTTTTGACATACAGGAAGCTCTATTATTATTAGTTTGCTCATGTTAATATCAGTTGGCATTGGCATTTCTTTGGAATTTTCAAGTTCTTTGGTCTTGTGATAGATGAACATTTACATCAGAGGTGTCAAACTAGATTTCTTTGAGGGCCGGATCAGCATTGTAGTTCTCCTCTGCAGGCCAGCTGGGGTGGTGGTGGATGGGACGGGCGCCTCCTGCAGCACCCTGCTGGCCAATACAGGGTGCGTGGGGCTGTGGGTGGTCCCCCTGTGCCACGTTTTGGCTGCCAGAGGCACCGCGGGCCAGTCCTCTGCTATTTTCAGGCCGGCCACGCGGGCCAGATTTAAGCACCCCTGATTTACACCCAATAGTAGAAGTCTAACTTAGAAGAGAGCATTGGATACATAACTGATTTCTTTAGTAATGTAAATTATACTGGTATGTCAAAGTCAAGGCCCTTTTATATCAGGATTTTCAGGGAAGAACTAAAGATTAGGACTCGTTTTTAGCAAAATGTTTAACAGATGCAAAGCTAAAAGTTTCAATTCCTTTTTGATTGTTAGTTTATTATTCTAATCCATTCAGTTCAATTAGCATATATGAAAATTTCCAGCATTCCAGAAATTGTAATATCTATTTTTTTCCATTCACATTTTTTTCTATTCACAAAATTTGATCAAATTGGGGACTTTTCTACTCATCTAGTGAAAATTTGTTCTGTAGGTTGAGGAATTAGCTGGGGGCTGAAAGCAGAGGAAGAAACGGCTAAAACAATGACAACAACAAGCACCATTTACCTGAGATTTCCACAAATGGAAAGACTTTCCAATTATGTTAGAACATAACTCAGATAACTCAATGTTGCAGATATACCGAAGAGCTGAGATTACTTAAACATTGTGTTACCCAACATTTTAATTCAGTGCTGTGCTTGTTCAACATGATGGGAACAAAAAGGGGAAGAATTTGCAGGGGAAAATTAACTAGTACATGTACATTTTTTTGCAAATTGATATTCCCTTCAGTAGGGCCCGCCTGTGATTTGGAGCTTGGTTAAAGTTGAGAACAATTACCGTAAAAGATTTCGTGAGTTGTTAGCACATTTCTCCATTATTTCTTCTTGGAGTTGCCATAATCTCATTAGCATATTCATTTGGGATTTTTCTTTAAAAAGTATTCTGTTATGCCTTTAAGATGTCAACATGAGAAATACTCTAAAGATACTATAAATAAAAGAAGTGTTCTGGCAATGGTTGCTTGTATGTTATCTTACTGTAGATACAAGAGAACGATGTTGATTTGGCTTGTTAACAATGCTTTGCTGAATTATACTACTTAATGGTTTACTTTTTAATGAAATAATTAGATTTCTACAAGAATATTTCAGCAGGATATTAACACCTTGATCTCTATATAGCCATGTGGGTTCACAGAGTAGCTTACAAGACTAATAATTATTTTGCAGTTGAACTGCATCAGAAATTGTACCACAATACTGATGATTTTTGCTGATATAGTCATACTCCAGGCAATTGCAAGGGAAAGGAGATGCCTTCTCAGAAGTCCCTTCCTTTCTAGTGAGCATAGTCCATACTATACTTTTGTCACCTCTTTGGGCACATCGGTGGTAGAGGTTTTTACCATGATAGAGTACAACTGATGGGGCAAATTGACCTCTCTCTTTATATCATTGCTGCTTTCTCTTTCTTCTCTTGCTACTGGAGAAAAGGAATTTCTATTAAATGGGGGCTGCAGTTTGCAAAATGATATGTCATGCCTATGTATTTGATGGCTGTTACTGCTGACTGGTGAATATTTACAAAGATTTCTTTGTCTCAGCCATTTCTTCTCCTTACACAGCAGATTTACCACTTTGGAATTTGCAGCTTTTCTATCACAGTTCAAGACCCTCTCAATTTAAAATGTGGCTAACAAGAGGTGAAGTCCAGTATGGTGATCATTAACCCATTATTAGACCTCTTCTAAATCAATGCCTGAAGTCTCTCTTGAATATAATCTAAATCAGTGGTGTCAAACTCGTGGCCCGTGGCCCGGATGCGTTATGTGCTGGACCCGCCCCCACCCAGTTTAGCAAAGGGAAAAGTCCTGATACATCATGTGACCCTTCTAATCTAAATTATCCAGCCATGTATATTATTCATGGCAGAGAGTTGCATAAAATAATGTGTTTTATAAATAATGATTTCCTTTTGTTTTAGCCATATTTCATTTGGTTTTTTGCTGTCTGATTTTCAAAAGGCTTGTGTGTGTCATAGGTTAGAACTCTATATTTCTCTCTCATGGTTTTTACTTGTCAGCATTATTTCCAGAGGGGATTGCTACTTTAGTCTGTTACAGTGAAAACTGCCAACAGTATAAGCACTCTGCAAACAAAATTGTTGGCTGTGTTTTAGTTAAGATCATGGAACATTTTTAATATATTTTTTGTTTGCATATTCCAAATGTTTGTAGTACATAATTCCTTTTAAGCCACTGTCCTGGTCCTTCCTGTTACTGCTCTGAAGAGAAAGACTGTGGATTAGAGTGTTTAATGTTCAGCCACCATCACTTTGCTGCTGCTCCCCACAGCTCTTTTTTCACTAGTAATCTAAAGCAAAGTTTCCTGCACCATTTCTTGAAGGAAAAATAGCTGGGAGTTGGGGTCATTTTACCTGCCATTTCTTCACAGCTGATCATCCTTTGCTACTGTAGTTTGCAGAGGAAGAGATAAGACAAAACCAGCTGAAATGTATCAAAAGCATGTTGTTTCAAAGCATGAGGATCTAACATGACACAAAACCAAGCAGGCTGCCTTAGGCAGCAGATTCTATGTAGCATGGAAAAGCAACAAATCATTTGTTATTTAATTTGTTCTATTGGATTTTTATTACCAAGCTTGGGGAGAGGGTTCTTTTTTGAGATTGATGTCTTGGCTTTGGGGGCATTGCCTTCCTTGACTGGGAGAAGGCTGGCATTGCTGCTTTGCCTCCATCAGCACAAAATCTTGGCCAGCCTTAAAGAGAATACAGTACTGGTCTGCCTCTTTCTGATACCTAGGTTTCCTCCTTTGTCTCACATGATAGATTGCATTCTCCATAATTGTCAGCATTGTATTGATTGAGAAAGGCACTGGACAGACAGACCGCACAGCTTTTGCTTTTGTAGTTATGGCTGGCTATACTCTTTCCCTGCATCTGAAGTTCTCCAAATGGGGAGCTTCCTATTAAGACAGCCTTTACTTTCCTTGTCATCTTTAACCTAAGCAGTTTTCTGCTACAGCTTTGGAACTGTTGCCCTTTGCCTTTTCTTTCAGTTACTGAGCCAAGGGCCTAGAGGCCAACTCTGTATGCTGCTTCAAATTCCCTGAATGTATGCCAGCTGGGGGAAAAACATTGAGTAAGGGTAAAAGTAGAATATGAGCAAATACTGAGTGATATTGAAGGATCAAACACTTAAATTAAATTAAATTGGATTAAATTAGGTAGAAAAATCTCACCTGAAGGGTAGGGCTGGTAGTGCACCTTTAATAATGAAAAGACAAATGTTAGTTATACCAGAATTGAATGGGGACGATACGAAGGAGTGAGAGAACAAGGAATATATTAAATTTTAATATAACTTTGGGGCTTTGTAGAATTATCACACTGTCTGAACAACTAAATTTATGATGTGTAATTCTCATGAACGACCTGTTATATCAGTCCTGCACAGTTGGGGACTTACCCACCTTAAACCCAGCCATTACATATGCAGCAGAGACTAGATAAGCACTGTGGTTTTATTGCTTATAAGGATTTCCAGGAATAGAACAGTTGTCAGATATTTCACAAATACAGACTGGTGGATAGCATTTGATCTTCAAAAGGTACAAAATGTACTGGCTTGCTTTTATTCTAAGGGAAATGTTAGATGTAATGATTTTGGCTGTCTTCTTTATTTTACATAGCCTTCCAAGATCTGCATTCCAGCATTAGAAACTGAAGTATATGAGTATCAAATCCATTTTTAAACCTGAATGTATTAAGGGTCTGTTTCAAAACTTTATTGTTATTGGCTAAGTATCTCGGCTGCTATGTGTATTTATTTTGGATTTTTAATTTTTTTAAAAAATCATTAAAACAAAGTTTGTTGCTTTAATTCTAGTATATATTATTTTTAATTGTATGCATTACAGAGTGATTGAGAAGGGCAGCTATAGAAAATGAATGAATGAATGAATGAATGAATGAATGAATGAATGAATGAATGAATGAAATAAGATGACATTCTTTAGTGTTTAGTAAAAAGTACCCGGAGCATGCCCTGTCTATTAGGTCTGGTTGCATGAGTAGCTTGGCCCTATGCCATGAAGGCCTTTATAGGTGATGACCAGACCTTGATTTGCACCCAGAAGCCTACTGGCAGTCAGTGTAGCTTGCAGAGCAGTGATGTTTTATGCATGTAATGAGAAATGCCAAATGTACAGAGTCAAATATGTGTTGCATTTGTGAATAAGTTATTTCATATATTATTTCAACTTTGAGAAGATTTATTATTTTCAGATGATCATATTCTTTTAAATATATAGCTATTGTAAGGAATTTGCACCTGGGCAAATAATTTTCTGTGTCCTACTTGTAGCTAAAAGACTTATTCTTCAGTAGTAGATAGGTAATTCTATGGCTCCAGTTTATAGAGTTGACATTATTACCACTTATAACTTACATTCATAGATTCATTATAATGAAATATGACCACCATTCGTTGCTCCTGTAGAACTTATGTACTGTTTCTGTAAGTATATGTTCTATATTTTAAGTGCTCTTTGATAATTTTGTGCATTATTTTTCTTTCTCTTTTTGATGTTCAATGAAAATAATTTAATAATGATGTTAATAATTTATTATGTTTTTAAATTATTCCAGAAGTGAAGGCTATTTTTAGTGGTTCTACATACTTATTATTACATGAATATAAAACAAAATAACAGTCATATATCGTCTCCAAAGAGTTGCACATGCCATTTGCTTTTAAGCTGCTTGGAATATGCAATCAGTGGAAATTTTTCTTGCACAATACTCTGTGTTGCTACACATAAGGCCTCTTCAGTTCTGGTAAATGTGTCTTTAAATGAGAAAATTATAACTGCATTGATATTCCTTATAACCTTTGAGTTTGAAAGCCTTCCTCATATTTTTGGTCTTTTCTTTCTGTCCACT
Source organism: Oxyrhabdium leporinum (assembly GCA_032468155.1). NCBI lineage: Eukaryota > Metazoa > Chordata > Lepidosauria > Squamata > Cyclocoridae > Oxyrhabdium > Oxyrhabdium leporinum. The sequence continues at coordinate 298,753 of JANHFL010002990.1, read as the reverse complement.
AAAGCATAACGACTTTTCTACATCTGCTGTCCTGTTTTCTTTAAAGAGTTTGAGAGATACTGTGAATGGTCCACTGGTTAGGCTCAATTCCAGCATTGTAACCTGGTCTTAAAAATGATAATCAAGGAAAGGTTGTACAGGCCCAAAAGATTATCAGATTTTCCCCAAAATAGCAAAAAGGATCTAGTTTTGAAGATTTTCTGAAATGAGATCACTACATGTCTCTTGAAAGTTATGTGCTGAGGCAATTATAACTCACTGAAAGGGATCAGTATATATAAGATTCCCAGAATGTAACTGCTATATTGCAGTGTGTTTTTCTCGGGAGTTAAGGGTGGAAATTTTAAAAAGGGGGCAATAATCAAGAAAAGGGCGAAAAAGAATAATAATGCATAGCCTCTCCCTTTTTTCATTATTTTGTTGATTACTTTTTAAATTTCCCAAACCCAAATTTTCTGTGCCAATATCAATAGATAAAATAAGCTTTCATAGAGCAGGCAAGTTAAAAGGTGCTCTGGCCCATACCATTTGCCAGAGGCACCTGCAGAAAAACCTAAGTCATTTAGAACCATGACTTCTGGGAAGCTAAACATAGGAGCACATGCTCTAGCCCAGGGGTGTCAAACTCAAGGCCCAGGGCCGGATTTGGCCCTGTAAATAGCAAAGGACCAGCCCACAGTGCTTCTGCCAGCAAAAATGGAGTTTGTGAGGGCCGCGTGTGCCCCCCCCCCAAGCCCCATTTTCACTGTCAGAGGGTTGCAGGAGGCCATCTCAGCCGAAAAAGGAGCTCAGGAGCCTGTTTTCGCTTGCAGAATGCTCGGGCCACCACAGGCGCTCCTGACACATGATGTCATGCTGGCCACGCCCACTGGCATGACTTCCCCACACAACCCTGATGCAGCCCTCAATGAAATCAAGTTTGACACCCCTGCTCTATCCGGTAACCTACTTCCAGAACTTAAGGGAAATTTTTGAATGTCATCAAGAATAGGCAATGAGTACAGTTACTAAGGTTTAGCATTATAGGATTGTACTTGGCCTAGACCAGCTAACAGTCCAGCTGTCTTCTTTTGGATTAATAATATTTTTGAATTGTTTTTAGAGGTATTCTGTATAATACAGTGCTCTGAGCCAAATGAGAGTTTAGTAGAGTGAATGGCTGTCACAAGGCTATCTTTGTTCATATGAGTTCACTGCTCATGTTTACTGTTCGCTACTATATCAATGTGAGTTGATAAAAGTGTTCTGAGCAACCAAAGCCACCTATAGTGATAATCATGAATCTCAAAAAGGATCCTTGAACTTAATCTATTTCACAATTGCCTTACTTGTGTTAGCTGAAAACAAAAGTTGAAATAGACACAGGCCTTGAAGAGGTCTTGGGCAAGATATTTTGAGGTAACCCAATACCTTCTCTTTTCCCCTTTCTTGGTCTCAAGATAATTAAAAAATACAGTTGCTGAAATTCTTTAGTGAAGATCTTTGATAGCTCAAAGAGCCAAAACTGGTTTAAGTGTGAGCTTGCCTTGGAAGTTGATATATTACAATTGGAGGATTAGTTGGAAACCCTGGTATAGTTTAAGAAATGAAGTGGGATAAGCCATTACCTTTAAATTAAAGCAGAGGCAGCTATTTTAATTTCCAGCCTTTTTTGTGCTGGGTAGTCTTAGCAAACACAGTAGTAGTAGAAATAATATACCCTATGTCCTCCAACAGTTAAATTTTGATAAGGCCAACTAACCTAAATGGTTAGAACTTGAAACAATTACCAGTATAGCAATAGCACTTATATACAGCTTCATACTGCTTTACAGTGCTCTCTAAGAAGTTTATAGATTCAGCCTATTGCCCCCAACAATCTGGGTCCTTATTTTACCAACCTTGGAAGGATGGAAGGCTGAGTCAACTTTGAGCCGCTCAGAATTGAATTGCTGGCAGCAGCAGAGTCAGCCTGCAATACTACACTGTGCCACATAGTTCTTTTTTAATTTAAGGCAGGGGTGTCAAACTCATGTTGTCATGGCGTCGTCGTGTAATGTATCATGACTTTTTTCCCCTTTGCTAAACCGGGTATGGGCGTGGCCAGTGCGTGATGCATCCGGCCTGCGGGCCATGAGTTTGACACCCCTGATTTAAGGCAATGATGAGCACATGTGAGTGGATCTAAACAGCAGCAGTGCCAATATATTTACCCACCAATGTTTTAAGACATTAGCGTCTTAATGTTTTAAGACATAATGTAGATATGTATTATGTTTTGTATCACAACCATGTTCTGATATCAGAGAAAGTTGTTAAATGATGTATGGGGGCAAAAAAGCCTGGCTTTGGGAATTCATTCCAATGTCTTACAAAACAGATCCTCTCAGTCATAAAACTGTCTGAACTAGGTAGACTGGTTTTTGGATTATGGTTTTGAGAAATCCTGGGGTAATATTCTGTTATATTTCTATCTAGTAACATTGGTAGTTTGTGGTAGAAATTGTAGAATATAAACAGCAATTTTGTTTTAGAAAATTTGTTTTTGTATTTGAAGGTCTGGCTATCAATGTTATTTCTCGGTGCTGACACTGCCTTTCACCTTGTGCCAACATTTTTATTTTGCTGGGAAATACATATTTATTTTCCTTCTTTTTATAAAGCTTTTTGAAAAGTCTTATCATGTCTTCTCTTATAATATTTTTATCTATTGGAAATCTTAATGAAGGCCCACATATACGTTTTTATTGGAGAACATCAGATGCAGGAAGGCTGTTTTTGCTAGAAAGCTGTCCCCTCCCAGTCCTCTATGTGTTGCATTCTCATATTTGAGGCATATGGATGAAGCTGGACAGCTCCATCAAGCTTCTTTTTTTTTTAAAAAAAAATGTAAATCCTAAAACATAGCGTGATTGCCTAACATTAATACTTCACAAAACCATCCACATTCATTGTTAGCAGGAAATTGTTTCTGCGTCTCTTACTCACTTGGCTACATTTGTTTAATGAATATCCTTCCAAAGGATCAGATTTTTCATTTCAATTTTCAAAGAAAGACAGCAAGTTAAGACAAACATTTTAAACAACAGTAATAATTTTCTGGTTGCTTACATTAGTTGTTTCCCATAAATATCATTTGAAGGGATGATCTCAGATAATGCATTTCCATACCCATTGGGGCTCATTATCATGCCTTAAGTTATTGATGTGATTCTATTCTGTTTAGAGAAAAATTAGCTTTACTTACAGCTTCTTCCACCTAAAGTTCTTATGCAGACATTAAATATTTCACAAGTTCCTATGTGACTTAGACAAGTTTCTGCATTATGAACTGATGCTTTAAATAGAGGTTAATCAAATTTATGTAACTGTTTGTTAGTTTTGGTGAGGACACAGTACTATTTTTTAAAAAAAATATTCATAATTTAATTTACTATATCTTGGCTCCATTTTAAGAAGCCAAAGTAGAACTATGGCAAAAAATTAATTTAGTCTGAGATTCCCAAATGTAATTACGACTTCCACATCCTCACCAGTATAAATTATGGCTTGTTCATTGCAGGTGATGGTTTTTGATCTAGAAATATAGATAAAAGACTCAGACCCAGATTTATGCTATCTTGCAGAAGTGTGAAGGCCATAGCTAAGGAAAATGAAGGCTTACATATTTATCTAGGCCTTGGTGAATTGGTTTTTTAATACCAAAAAATGAGGCTTGTTTTATATTAATTATAGAATCTTCAAAATTTTACTTTACTTTGTTTAGTGCAGATTAAAAGATAAAAAAGAAAGAAATAAGAATATAGCAAAGAATTTTTTATAAAGAAATGACTACCCCTTTGCCACAAGTATAATTATAACTTGTCACCTTCTCTTAAAGTGCATTAAATGATCCGTTTGTCCCATGTCTGTACATCTAATTAAGATTTTTCCATATTGTTTATAGACTTTGTCATTTTTAAAACCACTTTCAGATCTCTCAGTAAAACAAATTATTTTTTCTTAACATTTGAACACAATCTTTTTATAATGGCAGAGACTTTTAAGATTAAAAGATTTTGCTCCATTCTACTTGATAAATCAAATTTATATCCTCTTCTTTAATTATAATCTTCCTTCTGGTTCCCTCTAGTGTCTAACATTCAAGTTCTCATCTTATAATGTTTTCTTTCAAGTATTCAAAACAACAGAATTTTTCCATGGGAAGGATTCCTATAAGTAACTTCAAAATCTTATTTCAAACATTATACATTTAGAAAATCAATATTCTAACTTCCCTGTTGCTGTTTGTTTATGAAAATGTTTTTATGTCTTAAACTTATCTTTAAAACTCCTTTCACTAAGAATTCAAGGAACCTCACTCGATGCATATTGTAAAACCTGTCAGTCCAAAGGTTCTTAATAGTTGATAAATTCTTAAAAAGCAATTTCCAAAAGCGATTAAGAATGAGACTCAGTAGAATTTTATGCCCATAACTCTACATTGCAAATGTGAGCTTAATGGAAATCCTTCAACTCCCAGCTGCTTAACCCACAAGCCAACTGTAGAAACCTTAGCTCCTGTAATTTACTCCTGAGGAGCAGCTGTCCAGGGTACAAATGGGCAATCGTACAATCTCTCCTTTTTCCAGACTTGGCCACCCAGAAATCACTGTCGGGAATCTCAACACAATGCCGTATTTGCTCCTTTGGGGATGACTAACTTACCATGAATCCTTATCAGAAGTCCCAGTGAGTGAAAATATTATGATGGATTTATTAAATTAACAGAGATTAGTGTGGCATCAACCAACATATGTAATAGTTGACTGATCTTAAAATTTTCCATTCATTGCATGGTGGACCAACACTTTTTGAGAGTTATTCCAAGACTAAATGAAGTAAAACTGATTCTACATAAAGCCCAGCATATCTTTGTACTGCCCAGATATTTCCATAGAAATCTTCCTCTGAATAGTTGCCTTTTCTAAATCATTCTATGTATTTAACAAGAACAAGAAGATAGAATCATATAAGGTAGTCCAATTACTCTTCTCAATAGCCTCCCCTTGCCCTGGAGAGATGAGAGGGAAAAGTTCTATGTCCATGGCTGAACTGAAAAATATTTTTCTAAAAGGATGGGAAGGAAGGATGAGAGAAAAAAAAATACTGCCAGCTTGAAAGAATTCCTTAAATCAAGTAGCTCAAACAGTGCTTAAAAACACCACCAGTACCCTAGTCATCACATTTTCAGAACAAAAGCTTTCTTATATGGAATGAAGAATGCAGTGAAAGTTCATAGGATATGCCTGATCATGCAGAACCACAACAGGAACAGGAGCAGTTTCTTCTAGGGCAATCAGTTGCCTGTCAGACAGACAGACATGCGACATAATGCTACTTTCAAACCTACAGCAGTTGCATGGATGAACATGTAATTAAATATTTTTTACATATGAGGAACATTATGAGGTTTAGTAATAAAAGGATAGTTAACACAAGAGCTCAAGTAGTTAGGACCCCTTGTCATGATTTTGTGTAGACTGTTGGATTGCCTTCTTGTGACAAGTTCTTTTTTTTGTGTATTTAACCGTTAGCTGCCCAGGTTTCTGTTGTGTAAGATATGTAAACACTTAAATCTTTTACATAAATTTGTATTAATGCCCATAGTCAAACGAGTCAACAGAGAATTCATCTGTTGGTTATTAATTTTGGCAGGTGGCAAGACTTACTGTTTATACTCATGCATAAGCCCATCTGTAGATAAGCCAACCCTTGAAATACTACCTACTGATAAGCTGACCCACATTTTTTCTTAGTATTTGGGTTAAAAATCCAAAGGCAAACTTATCCGTGCATAGGCTTACACATGAGTATATACAGGAAATATGTATACTTTTAAAAAGTATAACCATATATACTTGCAGATAAATCGGTCTGCAGATAAGCTGAACTTAATTTTTTGGGTGCATTTTGGCACCTAAAATTCTCAACTTCATCATCATCATTCATCATTTTAGCCAATTGTCCATCCGCTGCAGGATGAAAGCCTATTCTGCATGTTTCCAACTAATACGGTCTTGAGTTTTCTTTGGCTAGTTGGGCCTGCAATTCTTGCTGATGCCATCGATCCATCTTGTTTTAGGTCTCTTTTGTGGAAGCTTTTTATCAAATGGAATCCACTCTCTGCTTATTTCCAACTATATATGGTGTCTAACCTTTTCTAGATCTGGAGGCTAAGCAGGCCTAGTTAGTATTTGTTAGGAGGCTAAATGAAAGTATCAGGACTGTAATCTAGATTGGAAATATTAGGTAATTTGGGAAAAGGCAATGATATGAAAACTGCCTATCTATATATGTGAACCTACAAGAATCAAGGTTGTATTTGTTGCTTCCTATTTTGTCTATAAAATCCCAATCAATTAAATTCAGTTCAATGTAACTATAAACAAGTATGCGACTCATTCTAGTATGTTTAACCTCAGCTGAAGCATAATAAATTCCTTATCCTGCTTCCACTTCAAAAGTCTTCTGGCACAGGAAAGTTGAAATATTTTAAAAGGTGCATCACACAGAACCGTCTAAGAACAGTGCTTATTTTGTGACCGTTTATGGGAGCCCACCAATAGCTTCTGAAAATCTCCAAAGAACTAGACAAGCCCCAATATGCTAAGTATTTTGACCAATCTGAAGACTATTTTATGCGCGTGTTCTTATACTGTGGCAACACTGGACAAATATCATTTGGGGCTTGTTTTTGCTTTTTATGTGCCAGCCTTAGCAGATAAAGAAGTCTATTAGTTTGTTTGCTTTATGTGGTCTTGGCAAATAACCTGGAGTGGCCAACAGCCAAAAAGTAAAAAGAAAAAACTAGAAAAGAAAAAAAAAGTGCAAATAATTGGATCTAAGTCCCTATGAGCAAATTCTCTCCAAATTATTCTCTCCAAATTAAAACGGGCAGATGAACCACAGATTATACAGATTTATAGCAGTTTTCTAGGAATCTTTCTCAAAGTGATCCTCTCTATACTTATGGCTGTAATCTCAGGCAGTCATTTGATGATGGCTACACTGCAGGGATGCTTCTGCCCAAAGACAGTATTTTGTATTGGGTTAACTTAAAGGTCACGAAAATGGTCCAGGCCTTTATGCCATCTATATATCTCCATCAGGCAAGATATTGCAGGGTTGGTGCAAGAGATTCACCTGAGGTTGAAGATGTATTGTAGACAATAGGTTACAGATGTTCAAGTTAGGTTCTAATAGATGTTTTCGGGAATTCAAGTTGCACTGGATCTCCAACAAAAAAGCAGTATCTCAGTCACATGTGTGATTAACATATAATGCAGCTTCTGAAATGATAGCTTTCCTTCTACAATGCCAGGAATATCAACTGAGTCACATCCCATTCTTCTTGTAGAAAAAAAAAGAGCCACATTAACAGAGCCTTTAACTGTTGTTTATCTCTTCTTGAAAAAATAAAACACCCACACCCACATACACCCACAGACCCAGAATCTCTCCAGGAATAGATGAATACTTTTGCAGGCATGTAGTGCCCAATCAGCTTCATACTATCTGACAAATATATGTTGGAATTCTTGTAAGGATTCTTTTATCTCTCTATAATTTTCTCAGCATTCAAGGTTAATGATTATCCAGGCCACTACATTATCTGATTTTCTACATTGGTATAGAAAATATACCAATAAATGTATCAGCAAGGCAGTTCAACTCCAAAAATCAGATGTAATGTCTTGGTAAAAATATAAATGTTTAAAATAAGAAATTCTGTTCAGACAAAGATGTCAGTATGACTAGCCCCTTATATAAGCAGGAAAAGAGGGGAAAAAGAGGAAGTGGAACAGTGAAAAGAAAGTGAAAAGACCCACAGAAGCTTGATTTGTTAATAACTTTTCAGTTACAAATCGTTATTGTAGAACACTGATATTTATCAAAACCAGAAATGTAAGGCATTATTTATTTATTATATTTATATCATACCTTTTCTCTTAGTGCTTAAAGCCACGTAAACAGTCTTCCTTCAGTCTATCCTTAGAAATAACAACCCCATGAAGTAGATTGGCTGATACTTTAACCTGCATCTTCTTCATCTTTATTCATCATCTTAATAATATGATTACAGGATATTGACTCAAGTCCTTCAGATCCAAAGGATTTGTAGAGCACATGTGGGCACACATGTTCATGGCATGTATCTGCAGCTCCTTTGAGCAATATGTCTTTTTTTCCTGAGGGCTCATGACAGAAGGTAGCTGTGTAAGTCTGGGAAATATACAACTGTTTGAAGGAGTTGGAGACAGTGTTACCGCAGTGCTCCCATGCTTCAGAGCACACAGCAGTATCTTTTGCCTTTGAATCTGAAGTGCTGAAAAGATCAAATGGGCCTGTCTAACAATTTCAGTGTTGACTAAGCTGCTATCCAAACTGGGCAAGCAGACCATCAAAGGTGGCTAAGCAAATATGATACTGATTTTGTTACCGATAAAGTGAAATTGCTCACATAACCTTAGCAGCTTATTGTTTAGTTTGGGCCGTTAAATATGGAAGAACATGAGAAGCTTTGTGAATGCAGTTAACCTAGAGGAAACGAAGGATTGGCATAAAAGAAATTGCAAAAGAAGACAGCTTGCTTTAATCACTCAAATAATGTCTCAATTTAAACTCAGAAGTCTAGGGGTGGGCTTTATTAATAAAAGATGATTAAGTAATTCTCCCTTTCCTATTTTCTGATGGAAATGCTACTAAGTGGTTGGTTTCATTAGGAAGAGAGGCTTTTTGGGGGGCCATGGCCTCCATCTCCAGAACATATTTGCCCTGACCCTGAAAATATGACTTTGCCATCAGACCTGAGGATTCCAAGGAGATATGGATCTGCAGGATGGCTGTATTGTTTGTAAACTGCTGATTAGCTCTCTCCTGTGTTATATGTTTTATGTTGAATTCACTTGTTTTTTTAATGGTTTTATGTTGTTCTTTTTTGATATGTTGTGGTTTGGGGTTATTTTTAACTGTGTGCTGCCAGAGTCACTCATGTTATATCACACAGCACACATGTTATCAGCTGAACAAATAAACTCATGAAAACTAGTAATATAGGTCTAAAATAACCTTAGTGAACTACTAAAAAGAAACCTTCCTCAAGAAACAATTAGAAATCTTTATTGTGCAAATGCCAACGCCATAACTCCACATACTTTATATCTTCTTTCTGCCCCAATGGCTCTTGCCTCTTCAAATTCCCATACCAACTCTCGGTCACCAAATTATCCCTTCCCTGAAATAGGGCAGTGGCTGTCATTTTTAGTAATTATAAAAAAGAGAGACATTAACTAGTACTACTAGAAGGAGCTGGCAGTATTATTTCCATAGGATCTTCATTAGTGTATATTGAGAAGAGATTTGGAAGAAGAGTCATTGTAACTACTGTATCAGTGTTTTCTTCTGAGGGATTCTTTGCATATGGAGCCATAAGAGAAAATGACATCTTGAAAGTAGGAGACTTTCCTGTGACTAATTGTAGAGTTGGTAGAGTGAATAGTGTTAGCAAAGGAAAGGACTGCCAGGAATAGCAATTTGAAAAAAACTAAAAGAATACAAAGGAAATATGAAACTGCAAGAGATAGCCTTGGATATCATGTAGTTTCCTGAGAACAAGTGAACTTTGTTCTAGACAGACCTTGTTAGAAGCACATACTCTCATTTCTGGAGCAGATTCAAGGAGTTCGAAACTGTTTTCCAAAGTGATAAATCTTAACTAAGGCTTATTGAAGGAAGCTAGTTTCTCCACATAGTTTGAATTAAATATAATTTAGCTGACACGCTACAATGTAATACTAAGAATAGCAATTTTAAAAGTCTAAAAGAATACAAAGGAATATCCTTAGATGTCATAGTTTCCTGAGGATGAGTGAACTTTGTTATAGACAGACCTTGTAAGGTGTGTGTGTGTGTGTATATACACACACTCACACACACACATTTCTGGAGCAGATTCAACGAGTTCAAGACTGATTTCCAAAATAATGAATCTTAACTAAGGTTTACCTAAGGAAGCTAATTTCCCACGTGGTTTGAATTAAATATAATTTAGCTGACACGCTAAAATGCAGTACATCTAAAATCAAAGAAGGGACATTTGTTTTTCTCTTCATGGTTGTGCTAGAAGAAAGGGGAATAATGCCAGAGTCGAGGTTTCCCCCAACTCCACAGGATGCAATCATACTGAATATACTGCATGATTCCTATTTGGACAAACCTGGCATTTGTTCTAAGGAGATGCTAGTAAACCTTTCAAACACTGATGCCACTCAGGGAGACCGTCCATTGTATTTCAGCTTGGAGTTGACAGTCTTTATTCTTTAATGTTACAGTTTTGGCTTACTCTAAAACAGATATGTTGCACTACAGGTAAGCATAATAGCAAGAGACTGAGTATCATAAAATGCTTGTGACAAGCTGTAGGAAGAAGAAATAAAAAAATAATGGGAAAAAGGTGTTAATGTCTATGGAATAATATCTCTAAGTTTCACTGATCTTTGTGCAAGGCATAGAAGATTTAAGTGATCAAAGTGGTAATAGTTTTAATATAGAATTTATAAGGGTTTTTTTCCCCTATAGCATTTGTATAAGTATTTCTGTACCACCAATAGGCATAAAATGTTAGGATTATTGCAATAAGATAAAATAAAAGGGAAACCTCACATTTGGATCTTATACAATATAGTACCCAATATTTTTTGCTATCTGCATGTTTTATAATGTGATGCAAAAGCAATACACAAGTCATATCTTGCTGGAATTAGACTGTCTTAGCCATATACTTTTGCTATTTATATGAATGATAAATACATCCATTATCTTCATGGGTATGGTTTAAAATTTTATCTGACTGCATTCATGTTACATTTATTATTTTCAATATTGTAGCCTAGGTAGGTGGTCCCTTCCAGTGCTGTGTATATTCTTCTGTGAAAATTAAATGAACAATGAATTAGGCAAATATTCATCTTACATAACAATAAATGAGGCTGGAGGGAAGGGAGTTGAGTTCTATTAGCTTTTAGTGGTAGAGTTCCCTTCAAATGCTCTATTACACAAAACCTGATTACCAGTTGCCCAGGCTCGTTAAGGACATTTTATGGGTGGGTCTGAAGGATGCCTTCCATTTGTAATCCTCTTATGTTCTTATGTAAGGTACATCAAAGCAAAAATAAATATACCCAGGTGGTATATTTAAATTCATTTTGTACCACAGTGTTGTCATGGTTGAGGGCCCTAAGCAAATGTTTTGTGCAGGATCTGGCACCACCACAGCCTCTTCTCCTTAAGAGCAACTTTGGTTGTGTTCATTATGAGAAATGCTTAATGTGATAATGATCTTCTATTTTCTAACCCCATCATTCTTTTTCCAATTCCTTTCTGGATGTGAAAGGGGTGGTGGTTTGGTGGTGTCAACCTATTTTCCAAAGCACCTGAAGGCTGGACAAGAAACAATGGATGGGAACTAATCAAGGAGAGAAGCAACTTAGAACTAAGGAGAAGTTTCCTGACAGAACAATTAATCAATGGAATGGCTTGCCTTCAGAATTTGTGGATGCTCCATCACTGGAGGTTTTAAAGAAGAGGTTGGACAACCAGTTGTCTGAAATGGTATAGTCTCCTGCTTCAACAGAGGGTTAGACTAGAAGACCTCCAAGGTTCCTTCCAACTCTGTTATTTTGTTATGTGCAGGTAGTCACTGCAGTAGCCGTGATAATAGCTTTGCTTCCATTCTTCCTTTCTACAGAATTTTAGTACTTTAAGAAATAAAAGATACAGACTACATTGGGCTGGAAAAATCCAGATCACCCCTATCTCCCATTGTTTAAGAGAATATATTATTATAACTAAAGAATCAGAGTGTGAGAAAATATGTACCTGAAATACATGCAACATTAAAAATCTCCCTGTTGCTCTCTGTTCAGAATCCTTTAGTAACATACAGTGTAAAATAAATTGTGCTCAGCTAACTGAATTGTACATGGCCAGTAAGAAAGGGCCATAACTGTTAAGTTTTGAATTATTAGTTCAGTCACAGAGTTATGGTATCCCCTTCTTCCAGTTGAAACTGTATATTTGCCATGTCAGTTGATGAATTACATGTTGGAAATTATATGGCACCAAGCCTAGATGATATCTAGTTTTCCTATATTGTTTTGCTGCCATATAATGCCATTTTTTTGCAGCCCAGACCTGGTAACTCTAAACGATGGGTTTGGTTGACCCCTCTATAATCTTATCACTTTTTCCATCTTGACATCAGGCCCTTTGCAATAAAATTAACTTGCCTCCTACAACACTGAAAAAGTATTTCTGAAAAGCCATGATCTTTTCTTCTTCCTCTGTTTATTATATGTTTCTTTGTCAGATTCTTGTAGAGAGGTTCAGTAGGAAAAAGCTCATATTGGTTTCTCTGTAATATTGATTGCCATATACTTACTTACTTACAAAAGCCTGGTCTCTGTGGCTTAAAATGAGTTTATGAAACTGATGAAATTGCCCACATAATTCATGCCCTTTGGGCATTCAGAATGCCCAATCTAGGTATGTCAGAAATCCCAGTAACTTGACCCAAGAGATTACAGGCCATTTTTTAATTTTACTGTTTTGGCATGGATACTAGAATACAGCCTATCATTATAAACTGAGGAATTAAGCCGAATGATAGTACAGGAATTCCTTTCAACTTCTTAAATGTTGATTGTAGGGTTGTTTTGAATAGACCTCACAGTGTTGCCTCCCAAAAGTCAACTACTAAATGTAACATTCTGCATATGAATAGAAACAAAATTGCTTCAGTGATGGATAGGCATGATTTCTACTTCTGATTAATCAAAGCCAACATAATATGAGTACAGCAGGAAAGTTAATTTGGGTTAAAACTGGATCCGAAAATAAGGTTGAGACTGATTTTTGCAGGGAATTCTATGGTTCTGAGTTGTCCTGTAAATATAACAGAGAAAATAACTGAATTGGACAGTTGATACTTAGAATTTTTGCCTGCACACTTTGTCTAAATATGCATATATAACAGAAATACACCCTCATTCTCTTAAGCCATAGATACCCAATATGAATTACTCTCAAAGAAACTAACCCTAGATAAATTAGCATTCCTGAGCCTTTGTACTGCTTAGAAGGCTTTATAACATTATAAAGAATACCTTAAAATATGCATAAATGCTGAAAAAGTACTGGATCTCTTCTTTTAAATATTTTTTATCATCTTGCTTTATATGTACTATATGTGCTCAATGTAACATCGAATAAGGAAGTCGGATATTAAGCAACCTTCACTTTTTTACCATATGTGGATAGCAGCAGCTAATAAATATTGATCCAGAATTAAATCCAGATTTTAGGTGTACCCATTTAGTGTCTGCTTTATACAGCTACTGCTTGCAGTTGCAAAATGATGGGGAAAACAATAACTTTGTGACCAGTCCTCACATTTATGACCTTTATAGGTCTGCCAAACAAAGGAAAGCTGATGATAATAAGCACAGTTGCAGTTTCATTTAGTGTCTGTTTCACTTAACTACTGACTTGCTGATCCCAAATGTGGTCACTTAACAAGGACTATCTATATATGCTGAGCTGATCCTACTGTTATTTTCATCAATGCCTTCAGAATAATGAGACCGGAGTCATGGAGAAGCACTAAGCTTGCAAAGAATCAAGGAACCAGGGAGATAGAAGTTGCCCCTTAAACTTTGGCATAGATTAAAAAACCATAGAATAAAATTGAATTTTACAATTGTGTTTAAAAAACTGTTCTGGAGATAGGTAAAGTCTTAATGCCAGAATGATGCAGTTTCTGCAACTGTCTTGTGCTGCATGATATAATTAAATGCACATCATACAGAAGGCCTTGAACACAAGGCAATACTGTTCTTTATTTGGAATAAATAGCTGGAAGTTTAAGTACACAGTACACAATACTGTGTTGATCTTTGTCTTAAAATGAGCTAATTAATTGTATATACCAGCTGGTATATCTCTATACCAGTGTTGACAATTATTACATGACGTCTTTTACTTATTGATGGATATCTATCACACAGATCAGAAAAACATGTCCAGAATACATTCTTCTTATTTAATATTTCTGTCTCATTAATTTTCAGTCAACAATGGATAGTTCTAAACCCATGTTTTCTAATTTGAATTCGTTTATCAGACTATGCTTTACTGAACACATTAGCATAAATAAGGATTCTTGCCATTGGCAAACCAGTTGTTTCTTTACCTTGTTCTTCAAAACCTAGTGGATGGCACATGTAAGTCTCCTTTTTTTCTGGTCATCATGCAGAAAGATTGTCTTAATATCTAAAAGTTTTACATGATATTTTCTAAACACTCTGACATGTAGTAGAATTCTGATGGTCACATGTAAAAGTACAGGTGCAAAAGCTTTGGAATTCTTGCCATATTTTTATGTGGGGCCCTTTGCTGCTAAACAAGCTTTATGCATTGCGTATTTCAATGAACATCACACTTTGTTTTGAAAATTGCATTATAGCCTATGACTGACCCTTGGTAGTTCTGTTTGAATCTATATTTTATTTTTTGTACAAAGATGCTATTTTTCCCCATACAGCTTCCTTCCACTTTGGTGCCTTTGCTGTTGGCAGTCATTGGACCTCTTTCCATGAATTGGTATTAGATTTATCCTTTGTTCATCCTTTGCAGCTCATTCTCTAAGAAGGGATTCATTTATTAAATTTATGAGATCTTAATTCTAATTCTGGGTCTGATGGTGTTTGAACACCTTCTGAATCCCATACTATTTCAGATTCCTCAGACTTCTTTTCAGCGGTCCCTTCTCACTGTGCATCATCATCATCATCATCCTTTTGTGTTCCTCCTAAATGGAAGTGGATGCCAATAATAAAACTAGGCTAGTTTGTATTACAATGCAAATAAATCTCATTTGGGTCATGTTTCATTACAAATTTGTGAGTCTTTTATTCTTATTTGTAGTTTATCATTATTTCTAATTGGGTTTGCAATTTAATTTATTCCTTTTTTTCTTTAGGCTCTACATCCAGATATATTTAGATATAAATAGATGGGTTTACTGCTATTGCATACGGAATAATATTTTCACCTTTTTGTTGGTAAATGGTTTTGTGGATAAGTAGTTAAACATTATTAAGTGCTTCTCCCTGGAAATAGTCAGGCAACCATGAATCATCCAGAATACACCTTATCCTGTTATTAGGTTTTGATTCTTGTTTTCTGCAATCCTATCTTGCCCAGGGCTATAACATTTTTTTTCATGTTAATATGTTTTTGTTGCTGAAATATTTTTTAGATGTCCAGTTCCAATATTCTCTCCTGTTATCAGACCTTACTCTCTTTATTTTATTCTTGAATTGTTTTCTGTATAAAAAAGTTTGTATTTCTCAGTTACTTCCTTCTCACTGTTTAAGAGTTAGGCGCAAATACAGGTAGTCCTTGTTTAGTAACTACCTCATTTAATTAATGTTAAGATGGTAATGAAAAGGGTACCGGTTACTTTTGTAAAGCAAAGGAAAGCTGATATAAGATTGTAAGCATAGTTATGGTTTTATTTAGTGACTACTTTGCTTAATGATGTTGCCAATCCAAATTAGGGTCATTAAAAAAGGACTATCTGTGCACTTTGAATGACTGTGAACATTACATAGCATTTCCCCCCACTTCCTTTGCTTGTAAAATCATTCTCTATAAAGATGTCTCTTTCTATTAAAGACAAACTGCATTTCTCTCTTTTCTCTAATTTTGAGAATTCTTTTCAGTTACATCTTTCAAATTATGCTGGTATGCCTATTCACAGGAGAAATTTCATCATGAAGTTTGATTAACTCCATTATATATTTATAGTGTTCTCCTACAAACTTAACAATTCCTTAATGAAAAAATCAAAAAAGTTCAGACTGTTCTGTTTTAATGACTACTGAATAGAGATATACTACACATGTTCTATTAAACTTACATTCTCTGATAATTTCAGATTTACAAGTTTTCTGAAGCATTATTGCTCATTCCTGAAGGTGCATATATCTTCCTTAGCTTTTAGAACACGGTTTTGAACCAACTTTCAATTTGTTGAGTTCATCCTCAGACTCAGTATTCTGTCCTTTTTCTTTCATGTTGGTCTGACCTGAGCTTCGTTTGGACATAACATTTCCAAAATTTGTGAGAGGCCCAGCTTTTCAAATAGTGCCTTCATCTTCACACTTCAAATACTATTATTCTGTCCCATTTTCAAGCGAGAGATTTTGGAACTTGGTGTAACTGTCAGTCTCATAGATGTTATTCTAGTTTTGGAAGCATGAAAAAACTATTCTTTGATTAGGGTTTGATTAGGGGATATTTTGTGACTGGGGTGCTTTGACCTACTGTGAGGGTTATGTATTTAGTTCTGGCTCTGCTGAGTCCATAACCCTTTTGCTGGAAAATATACTGTGGGTAATTTCTAGTTTAGTTTGAACCTAGCTCACTCCCAGTCAGTTTCCATATTCAGATCAGACCAAACATCCATGACATTCAGTTTAGCTAGCAAAAAAGATAGCTTGTTTGTTTTGTTGTTTGTCCTAAGCATTACTTTAATGTTCAATAAATAATTAGTTGACAAAATGGATAAAAGCTAGTCAAAAGCATTGAGGGAAAGAATCAGGCCTTGGAGTAGAGGTTAGCATGTCTTTACAATATTTTCTGTTTGTTCTATTTTTCTCCCCTTCTGAACATGTACAATTTATCTCTTCATTTTATTATCTTGCATTTTTAAATATAGACAACCCAGAGTCATTTAGAGTTGAGTGAGCTCTAAATTCAGATAAATAAAATAAATGGGAGGCAATCATTTGCATTATCTATGTATCTAGCTATATTGATCAAAGGAACACAAAACTTTCCAAAAACACTGGAAGCAATAGTGTGGATAACTAGCATGGACGGTCCCAAAGCTGTGTCCTTTGACTATTCCAGCTTTAATTCTTTTATTACATAATGGCTGCAGGACAAACTTGAAAATAGGATGTCTGATATCCCCCCTCTATTCTGTGGTGCAAAGGAAACAACTTGATGTATTGGGAGGATATGTCGCAACAAATGGACTGTTGTTGGCCGCACGCCCCTCCAGCAGTCAAATCAGAGGTGGAGGCAGTGGCGTGAGAGTCAGGGTCAGTATCAGGGCAACCTGGGAGCTCTCGGGGAAGAGGGAATGGAGCTGGCAGAGATAGAGACAGAGGCGGAGCCTGGACCATCCGTCAGCCCTCAAATGGAGAGTCAACAGCCCCCAGGTCTGGAGGTGATTGATGAAGAAGAGGAGGGAACAGCTGGGTCCAGTGGCTGACATGGTTGTGCAGAAGGCAAAGAAGAGAAGAACAGTGGAAAGCCGTGGGCTGATCCTGGGGAAGGAAGAGCCACCAATGCTAGCGAGGCCCCACCCTAGTTCTGGGGAAAAAGGCAGGGGGCAGAGATGAATAGGTGTAACAGACAACTGTTCATCTTCCGGCTGGACTTTCCTAATAAAAGAATCTTTTGAGTTCACATCAGAGGTTTGTCATGTTTGGGGAGCTGGGTCAGAACATAGACAGGCTGGTTGTGTTTCATTTCATACACATATACCTTTCTTTTTGTCAGACTCAATTTCATATATATTTTTTTTAAATAAGTTTTATTTTATTTTTATACAGAATCTTCCATTACACGGTGTGTCGTCTGGGTACAAAAGT